>CAJVPU010002669.1:0-10227 GCA_910591775.1 Dentiscutata heterogama | reverse complement strand
TTACCAAATTCAATGAAAATTTTTTTATTTAAATTCTACGTTTTATAGAATTCGAATAAAAAATTTTCATCGAATTTTAATCAGAAGATTGTCAAGATATCTTCGCTCAAAGTTAAATAATTTGACCAAGTTCGACAAAACCTTTTTTATTTTAGCACTAAGGATTCGTAGAAGTCAAATAAAAAATTTTAATCGAATTTAGTCAAGTTGTTATCGAGATATCTTCATTCAAAGAGAAAAATCAAAACGCATATCAAAATCTGCGGCAAATTTTTCTCTACCTTTTAGCGAAGATATCTCGGCAACTATCTGACCAGATTCGATAAAACCTTTTACATTTAAATTCCATGGATCCATATAATTTGCATAAAAAAATTTTTATCGGATTTGGTCGGATGGTTGCCGAGATATCTTCGCTCAAAGTTAGAGAAAAAATTTGCGCAGATTTTATTGATATGCGTCCTGATATTTCTCTAATTTTAAGCGAGGATATTTTGACAACCTTCTGATTAGATTTGTGAAATTTTTTTATTCGAATTCTTTGAAACCGTAGAATTCATATAAAAAAGTTTGATCTGATGTGTATCGAGATAACTTCGCTCAAATTTTGAAATTTTTATTTTTATTGAGATTTGCACGTCGATCAGTATTGTCACGGGTATTTTTACCCGTGACTCAAGGTTGTGGCGCAGGATCGGATAGGGCTTGGGGGAGTAGGACTAGCCCAATAATTGGGTTATCGCGTCATTTTAATTATTTATTTATTTATTTATTTGTTTATTATTTTATTGGGCTGTAAGTGAAAATATTGTTGGGCGAAGGGACTAGAACAAGGGACTAGAAATGGACCAAGAAACATGGTTGAGCTTTTGGTTTGGCGAAGCCCTCTTGGAAGTTATGAATTAGCGAAGTTAGGAGTATAGGAGTAGTCTACATAGACTAGAGATAGAAAGGACATGCAAAAATGTAAGATTTCCACAAAGATATTTATTATCTAATAACTTTAGTTATATCGTAGCTACATAATAGCTATATAATAGTTATATGATAAACATATTTAGCAAAATTTAAAGATTTCAGCTAAGAATTCACTATGGTGAAAACTTAAAATTTCGAGTTTGCTAGGGCGGGCACCCCAAAATTCGCTAATGATCAATGTCACTGCCGCAGCATCCAATCAATCAACAATCAATCAATTAAATAAATAAATAAATGCTGCGGCAGCTTCGATTGTGATGTGATCATTAGCGAACTTTGAGGTGGCCGCTCTGGCAAATTCTAAAATTTCACTTCAGGCTTTCACTCTTCAGCACATATATCAGATACCAAGTATTTCTTAAATATTAGATATTATTTAAATGATACAGCATATAGAACTAATTATAACAAATATATCTCAATAGATTTATAAGTTTATTTTATATATATATATTTAAACCATAATATACATGAATAAATTTGCGTTAGAAACTAGACTAGTATCATTAAATCAAGGAGCTTTTAAGGCTAATATAATTCTAGAGAAAGGTCTATAGTAGCGTTATAATTATAAATTTATATTTATACTAATAATGAATTAGTAACTAGCCAATACTAACGTTGGATCACGTATTTAATAAAATGAAAAAAAATGAAAACCATATAAAAGATTTCAAAGTGATAGTAATTTTAATTAAGTGCATAAATATTGAGATATATATATATTATCGTTTTTCTCTTAGAAGTTAGATGTATATATACATTTAAATGGCTTAATCATGTCATGGAAGGTTTCTCCGGAGAACTTAGAAAATTTTAATTTCATATATAATTATAAAGTTACGAATATTTAAACATTAATATTCGAATAGTTCCCATAGAAGTTTATCTATGGGTGAACCCGATGCGTTAAAGAGATAAAAGTCTTCATAGTACGAATACAAAGACATTTGTTGAGAAAAATTTTCGATAGAGTTTAACTGTGGGCACTCAGTGTCGCATGCGCTATCATTCGGTTTATTCGACTTCTTTTTCTTGTAATCATAAGGCTTAAAACGAACACCCAATTTCTTTTGCGCGTTACTGAATTTGTAAGCATTACGGAGGGACGCCACAAATTGATAATCATTCTTTTTTATTTCAGACCATAATTCCCGAGAGACCTCGGACACAAACACCCATTCGGTGTTTAGCCCTAAGGCGGAGATGCAATTTTTTAATATTGATCTAAAGAGTATAAAATAATTAGGTGTTCCTTTGTTAGAATCATTAACTGACTTTTTGACATCCTCGTGGTCAGGGATTTTAAAGACCACATATAAGCCAGAGTATATAACTCTGTATTCATCATCTTGACGCGCGAAAAAGATGGTGTATTGAGAAATATTTGAGGTCGCAATTATTGAATGTACTGGGAGAGGACCACTCAAAGTCAGAGTGCAAATCATTTCGTTAAAACTGAGTTCGCCAAATAGAAAACTGAAGAGAAATCGAGCGCTTTATATAAAAAATTTATTCATATGGAGAAATGAAAGAAGTAAATACAATCGGAGTCATAATTCCAACTGCGAACGCATTTAATATAGATAAAATAACTATTAAAAATCAAAATAAAGTTTTCAGCAACTTCCACTAAACTTAAATCCATTGTAATAAAATCAAGGTATATTCATAAAACATTCATACAGACATTATATAGCTATTCATATAGACATTTATGTTAATTATATGAGCTATTCTATCAAATCAGCTACATTAGATATTTTGTGATAACATTAAATATATACAAGATTTTATGAATCTCAAAAAGATAATCTTTGAAATGTTTCTTTACAAATTGGTAAAAAATTATCCGAATTTTTTATTAAATATAGGTAAGAATCATTACTAGATTAAGTAATAATTATAATGACACGTTCTGATATGATTTTATCTTTACTATTACTTGCATTATTACGGCGCATTTATGAAATACCTCGGAATTTAAAAATTCGATTACTAATTTCTATGTTTAAATGAGGTGCGTCAAGGTTAGAGAAGGTGGATTAGACGCGTTATTATCAGATTTGTTGATCAATTTCGGACACTCCTATCGTACACAATCAAATAAGTAGGAGGTTCTTAAAAGGGGTGTCCGAAATTTTTTGAGGGGCTTAACGTTGATTAATTAATATGTAATTTGGTAACTAAAATTTAAAATTGGGGAAATGCATAGTAATGTTACTTAATTACGTGAAACATCAGAGATTTCTAACAGATAATAGATTAAATTAATGGTAACAGTGCTAATTCATAAGACAATACATCGTATGATTTGCGATTTTATCGTGCATGTGCATACATTAATTTCATTTTTAAGGTTTCTTTGTATCAAATAAAAAATCTTGTATTCTATTAAGCAAATTCGGGAAGTGTAATCGGAGTTTACTATCCCGAAATACTTTAAATGTCTAATATTTTAACTTTTTGATCGTGAAGCATTTATTATTATTTATTTTATTTTATTTTTTTACATCCGATTCCAAAAATAGTGGTACCTAACCAAAACTCAGATGCATGAATTACAAACAACCTAATTTAATTACCTGACCATTGTTAAATGAGATTATTCATTTTGCTAGATTGGTAAAAAAAAAGCGTTCAAAATATGAATTTATTTTAGACATTTTGCTAATAATGTATAAAAAGATGACAAAGGGTTTTGTTAGCATAATGATAATGATATAATCAATCTGCTATAAGATAATTTAGAAGAACAAATTACGTAATTATAATTCTGTTGTTCAAATTTAAAAGATTAAAATTGGCAATTTTCAATGAATAATTTTCATTTCTCAATGCAACATTAATGAACTTTACACGTTCTTCGTGTTATCATCGCGCTCAAAAGGCAATCCGAAAAAACTTGCTATTGGTATCCTCAAAGTTGCTTTTATTCGCATGTGCATCATCTGTTTACCGTTCCATATTAGTACAGTCGTATACAAATATAGTAGATGCCTCATTAAAAAGTTGTTATTATGTTATGTACGAATCTTTTCCTATTTCTAGATAACAAAAACGAACCCTTGTTTAAAAATTTTTACAAATTTTTTTTTTATCAGGAATTTGGTGTATGATTATAGAAATTGGTATATGCAAATTCATGCATCCGATTGGATATTGTGATGACAGTATCATACGCCATCGGGATAAGCGGAATGCGATTTCCGTTAGGCTAACCGCAAAATATTTTACATACGTACCTACGTACGTATCTGGTATTTGATTAGCGAAAAATATCTAGATTTGCGAGATCTCCGAATCTTGTGACATCAATATTTAAACTTAATCTAAGTAATACGTGGCTTTGGGGTGATACAAACTCAAAAATTTTTGCTACGCAACGCTATCGGACTTGAAAAGAAATTACGTAATTGGTTGAGCTCAAATACGATTCATAATAGGAAATTTCCTTCGTTAATATCACTCATGTGCCGCATAGCAGCTTATGAGAGTGTTACTAATCTTATGAAAATATCCCTTTATTTTAATCATTTAGATATTTTACACATCTTATCCTGACACGTGAAAAATTAACGAAATTACAGGATGAGACTTGTTGCTCCAATCAAAGTTATAGGAATGAGATTTACAGATTATTTTTCTTTTATAACCTCGAATAGTAGTTTGACACCATGTCATAAGGATCCTTATTTTTCTATAAAACTTTCCTTTTTTAGTTCAAACAAGTATTTTCACAATGCGTAACCATTATACAGTTATACTGTAGATGCAGATAAATTTAGAGATACGTTAAAGTATTGCAATACTTTATTTATCTATCGATTTAAAATCAATTATACATACTATGCCCTTGATGAAATTCCATTTGCCGTGACAAAACTTAAAAACATGATAGTACGTACGTTCTCATTAGCAAAATTCCAACTAAAAATAGTCAGATGCGCATTAATTCACATGATTACATAATTCTAATCAAAGATTTGTACTGCGTAGTATAAATTTTATCAGTTTTAGTCTAAAATAATATTTAGAGAAGGGTCAATGCGGTCTCAAGTGTGTGTATTAATGTGTATTTAATACGCGTAGAAAACTATAAGTAGCAAAAACCAAATTTAATGCACATTAACCTTATTTATTATGTAGCAATTTTAATGAAATTTTATAAAGAAGGCTTCATTTGTTATTAATGGTTCTTTTTAAAATAAGCATTGGTGCGCAGAATCCGAAAGATGCGCATTTTTCTCATTGGCACCGAGTACAATCTAAAACTTCGTGTAACCTACGATAAAAATCGATAAGAGATGGTCAGATTAGAGATTGTACCCAGGTAGAGATTTTCTGACGGATACAATCTTTAGGTTAGATTATATTTGGGAATCTATAATAAACTATTTTCCATTAATGCATTCTAAATCGTAAAATAATTTATATGCTGAAAAATGTAAGTCATTCCCCGTCAAAATATTTAAGATATTGATTATTTTAGACGGCTGAAATTATTATAAAAATTATTTTGTAATGCCTTTGAATTTGCCATATTATTTTTACTAAAAAAAAAAAACGCTCACAATAGAGTAATTCAGAATTAACTAGTCTCGAAAATAAGTAGAGTTTAAAGAGTGCTATTTCTATTTGAAATTCCAAATAAGAATGAAATGGGAGCATTTTTCTGATGATATATTATCATCATATAAAAAAAATATAGAATTTAAAGATCACTTATTATTTCGAACCAAATACGTCACTAATTTTATTCGAATTAAACATCTGATCATTAATTCTGAATTACTCTAATGTTCAAATTAAGTTCATAATATTAATTCTAAATATTTCATATTATTTTGGATATTACTTAGTAAAATTGTACATATACGCTCGTAACTTACAGAAGCTTTCGGGTGAGTATTCATTCTTTTTTAGAATGCATTTTTTTTTTTTTTTTAGTTTTTTATTTAATAGAAATTTTTAAGGTTTATATAACAGTATGAACATTATATAGAATAAAATAAATCAGATTTACATTTGCAACAAATAGATAATTATAATAGTCGGCAGTCTATAATAGTATCAGCTGTTATAACAGTATAATAATTATAGCCATATTAATTTCAATAATTTCGGCAGGCAAAAATTAGCCACATATAGGCTGCTAATCGGTCCGTCTCAGTCCAAAGACTAGCAGTCTTCTAAAAAGTTAGACCGGACTGCAGTCTAGGATCGATTAGGACCGATCATTATATGACTGGACGGGCTGATTATTAGACTAATTAAATGCACATAAATTGCACCAACATATTAATTATTATGTATTATTTCACGCTATTATTACAGACTTCATTCAAATTATTAGTTTATTACTCGTTTTATTACATGAAAGCTACCTCTAACCAATATTCAACCCTGTCTATTACTATTAGGATTAGTGATGGCAATGCGCACGAATTTTGAACCCTGTACTGTAAATATATCTAAACAACCATTTTTGTTAAAATATAGATTTTTATATCTAATTCTTGTTAAGAAAACCTGTTATTATATTTAAAAAAAATCAATTTAAAATATTTAAATGTATTATCGTTGTTTAAGTCTCTAAAAATTAACTTGTATATACTGCATATTTATAATAGTGCTCATAATCCGAACCCACAAAAAACTAGGCTATATTGTTAGGCTGGGTACGGGGAATATGATACTAAATAAATCCAATCTAAAACCAACAAAAGCCCAACACAAAGAACAAGACAACGTATCGAAAAGAGGCGATTAGATTTAGTGAGAGGAATGGTTCTAAGGCTTCGATTGTCCTTCGAACAATATCACGTGCCGTCGAAGTCGAATCAATAACTATTCACCCGGAACCAACACTCAAGGCAATCAGGTATCCACAACCCGTAGGGATACAGCACAATAACCAAACGACGATGGGGTAAGTTAGTCCAACGAAGATGCAGAATTTACCTAAAGGTAAAATCAGGCAATGTAACGATATCAGTTTATCGAAGAAACAATCAACAAAAATCCATTTATCAAGGGGATTGGGTTAGGGAATTTAGCGAATAATTATACTTATGTACGTGTCAATAGATAATATAATGAATACTTATTTTTTATCGATTGAACGATGCCCCTTAGCTTGGGCAGAAAAATGCTCTTTATTTATAATAAAAATAATACATATTTAAATACTCTTCACACTACCCTTAATGTCCTTTCCATTATTATTAACAGAATTCTCTATACCACCAAAATTATTGTTATAGTCATTATTACTATTTTCATGAGTACTCACGGTAACGCCAGAATCGTTAACAATGGCGACACTGACAAAACTGGCTGAACTGTCTGTACTGTGATTATCAAGTAGAAGACCCGAATAAATTAATGATCGACAACACCGAAATGACTGCAGCAGTGATGTCAACATGTGATTGCTGGATAGCAAATTTCTCGTGTTACAATTTCCCTCACTTAACTGAGAGTTCCACAAACCATCAAGTAACAACTGGAAATCTTCTATCTTAACTTTGCTGACATTATAGGAGGACAACTTTCAGGTATGATAAATTTGTTCGATCTCATACTTGAAGAAGAGGTCATATACCCGCACTGCTGTGTAGTAGTACTTAGAGGTTAGTGATTTCAGAGAGCATTGACCTTCTTTGGAGGTAGTGGCAAAGATCATGCCTAAGTAACACCCATACACCAAGACATTATGTTTATGCCGAGATTGTTGGGCTGCTCTCATTTGATTGAGTGCCGTAGTGATGCAGGTACTTGGGTTAGCAATAGTATAATCAAAGAGAGGGGGTACCGGCACAACATCAGCAGATAATAGGCTAGTCAAATTATTATAAATCTCTATAAAAATAACTATTATACCTATATATGTGTATGTGTTGTTTCTCTTTTTTTTTGACTTGTTTCTTTTTTTTTGTGTGTCTTTTTTATATAAAATAGAACCTTATCTTTTTTTTTTTCTTTTCATATTTCTCTTACACACCTTTATTCTTAAAACATTATATATTATATTCCTTCTCAACACCTAAATCCTATCCCAATTGAATATCCCTCCCTTTTAAGCTTTCCTCCACTGATTGGGGTATTTTTTAATCAACCCAGTACTTATAGAGGTTGCAATGACTTGCTCTTCTATAGTATATAACTTTATCACATTCCAGTCAAAAACCTGATGGAAAAAGAAATGCTTTTTCCATTTTGGTTGTAGTTTTACACTATGGCTATATTGTTGGGCTGCATGAAATACTAGTACTCTTATTATCACTATTAAATTTAGAAATTTTCTAAATTTTTCTATCATGAAGCTGTTTTTGTCTCTGTTGCACTTTTTGTACTTGTATAACAACAGCTTGACAAATTGCTAGCAGAATTTCAACTAGCCTCAGACTCTTTGACCAATATTTTCTCTAGCTATATCTTTATTCTCTACTGATTAAATAGGCTTTTTAGTATCATAACTATATATTAGGTAAAATAGCATGATTCTTATTGTAGAATATCTTGTAGTATAACAGGCAAACAATACTGAGAAAATAATTATATCCCAATCTACAATATTATCAATACTCTTGGCAATTGACTTATATAAAGTTTGATTAAATCATTTTATCAATCTATTAGTTTAGAGAATAATAGAGTGTTAATAAAATATTCTTAGTTTAGAATTTTTCAGTAATATTTAAACTAGCTTATTATGAAAATAGGTCCTATAATTCAATAAAATTATTTCAGAGTACTCATTATAACAAATCACTTCACTATATAAAAAATCTGCAACTTTCTAGATATTTGTTACACTAATAGCTTTAGCTTCTGACTATTTGGTTATATAGTCTATTGCTACTATTATATACTAATTAGTTTGTAGAGATATTGGTAATAAATCTATAATATTTATACCAACTTAATTAAGAGGGCTACAATTAGATTGAATACAGAAAAGTAATCAAATAAGGCTTTTTCTATTATTGATATTGATTACAAGACTTTATATCTCTCTAATTTGCTTATATGATTGAGGCTAATAGTAAAGCTATTTTATCTTTTCAAATATACTTTCTATCTTTAAATAATTATCAAAAGAGTAATTATATATTAAAAACAATATTTGCTCTACTTTATAAGCTTGAATAACTCTTAATAGCTTTTTAGAATTTTTGCTATTGTTTTTAAATATTATATTATTTTTTAAAAAGAACAATTAGCTATTATTTAAAAATCTTTTTTTTTCTTTTTTGAACAGTTTTGGGCCAATATATTAGTCTTGTAAATATCATTTTAGCTAGTTATATATATATTGCTAAATTTATATTATTTATCTTATACCAAGATACTAACTATCTAAACTAAATTTTATCTATCATCAAATTTGTACTATTAAAGAAGTTTTTCAGAGAGAATTTCTTCTATAGTTTGGTTATTTTATAAAAACTACTCTTCATTTCTAGACAATATTCAGACTCTTTAAATATTATTAAATTACATGGATATACTATATCACTACTATCTAGTAATGTGAATATGACTTTTTTTATTACTATTTCTAATCTTTATTAGACAAAAAAAGATTTTCTAAATAATTCTTTCTTGAAAAGGAAAATTATTTGCATTACTTGTAGTTCTCAAGTTAATTTTTTTTAGAATATTTTTGATAACAGATAAATGCTATTATCTTTAATATTTATTAATAGTTTCTTGGCTAGTAGTCTTATCTAATAAAACTTATATCAACAACTAGTTATATAAAACTTAGTCTTTATTGTATTTTTCTTTTTATTATTTTTTTACTCATCAAATTAACAACTAATCTTTAATTCTTATTAACTCTTTATTATATGAATAGAACTTCAACTCACTTTACTCTATTCTAACTATTTATTTCTAGTATTAGATCTGTATCTAAATTAAGTTTAGAACTAAGAGATAAAATTTTTAAATATGTTTTTTATAATATATATATATATATTGCAAATAATATCTTATCTATTATACTATACTAATCTAATTTTATTTTTATTTATTTTTTTTTTTTAATATTAAGGTAACCACTTAGGCTCTTGGCACTTTATTAGTACAAGCATTTAGGCCAAATGTCCGAAGACTTGATCACATGTTACATCAGTATTACAAGAGTACAACTAGCTATACATACAACTTTTGGTTATCTAATTTAAGTAGTTCGCCTGAAGGTTCTACACTAGCTGCCATACCTATAGCCTAACTAGG
>CAJVPU010002668.1:0-10228 GCA_910591775.1 Dentiscutata heterogama | reverse complement strand
AAACACGAGACCTCTATTAATTAATATAGGTTTTTTTAAAATTTTTAGACTGCTTATTGTAAGTGCAGAATATTTATATGCTTGAAATTTTTTTTTCTTGCGACATTGGCCCGCTGCTGTATAATATACCCGGGTCTTTTGCAAGTTTTTTGTTGGGTATTTTGTATTAGACCCCGGGTCTTTTGGTCAGTGCACTACGGTACTTCGTTATAGTTTAGAGGCACTTTTTTAGAGCCCATTTCCAGTTAAATGGTTTAACATCAAAACTTAATATATATACTATATATTGTAAATTAAAAAATAATTTTGAACCCTAATTTTATTCTAGTCTTTTAAAAAAAAAATTACTGCACCCTGCCCACGTGTAGGTCTCTTGGATTTGATTAGCTGAGATAGTTAATTATTATTAATATACTGTAATAGTGCCACAACTATCACGTGATTGTGGTTTTTGACCGTGAATTTTTTTACGCGTATTCATGTAAAATTCTTGATATTCATTTTATTATCTGAATAACAAAACTCGTGAATATTTTTTAAATAGCCGTGATGGATATTCAAGGGAGCCAACCTCTAGTGGAATCAACCAGAACACGCCAAATCTGGGCTCGTCCAAGTATTCCATACATAAACCCAGAAGAACATTCAATAAGTACATAAGTATAATACGTCATTCCCGTTATAATGAAGTGTTTAGTTTATTAGTTAAACACGTCGAGGGTTTGATTAGTAAATTTCACCATGTCAAGAGAATTTTATGTAGTTTGGTTTTAAGCTCACTATATCGAGAGTTCACTATAACGAGAGTGTCTCATATATTGTATGTTTAGTGATTACTGAATTCCTAATAAATTTTCAGTATTTCAGCAAATCGAAGTCGATGAGTGCATCGATCCTAACTCTGCATCCAGATCGCCGATGATCCGTATGTTTGGCTTGACAGAGGTATTCGGAAATTGTGACAGTGTCGATTAATAAAATAGTTTACTAACTTTTCTTCTAAATTATTAGGCAGGGAACAGTGTTTTATGCTATGTCAAAGGATTTCTGCCTTATTTTTACATCCCAGCACCAAATGGATTTAAAAGTGGTGATATTGCTGAATTCAAGTCTAGTCTCGAAGTAATGATCAAATCATTAAATGGTTATCAATGATTTTGAGTTATTAATATTTCGTCAATTTTTTAGCTAGCTCTTCAGCAAGAAACTTCTTCAAGCGGGCGGGAATTATTGAATAAGGTTGAAGTTAAACTTAAAGAAACCATACAAGGATATCACGGAAAGCAAAAGTGCCCATTTCTCAAACTTTCCTTTGTCGATACAAAAATATTAAATATTGCTAGGCGTATAATTGAGGATGGGAGTTTTACCTATAAAGGTAGAGAAGCCGGAGAAATAACATTTGAAAGTAATCTTAAATATGTTTTGCGATTCATGATTGATTGTAAGGTTAGTAGTATTCGATAATAAATATGGTTACATTTGGAATGTGTACTAAATATCAAAATTTTACAATTTACTTGTTCAGGTAACTGGGGCAAATTGGATCGAATTGCCGCCAAAATCTTATCGATTTTGTGCAGAGTATGAAAGATTTTCACACTGTCAGTTAGAAATTATTACTAGGTATCTTTATTCATTTTCATATAAGGATTTTTTTCATTTTTCAATATTCATAAATTATATTCTTTCACAATATGATAGATATGATCAATTTATTAGTCATCCGCCCGAAGGGAATTGGTTAAAAATCGCTCCATTACGCATTTTGAGTTTTGACATTGAATGTGCTGGACGCAAAGGAATATTTCCTGAGGCGGCACAAGATCCTGTGATTCAAATTGCCAACATGGTCACAATTCAAGGTTGAATAAATAGAATAATTTTTTTAATGCATTGAAAACTATTTTCTCTTATTGTCATGTTCATTCTATTTAGGTGAAAAGAACCCCTTCGTTAGAAATGTCTTTACGTTAAATTCATGTGCACCAATTGTTGCGACAGACGTTTTAGAATATTATGACGAAGGTAATATGCTACAAGCCTGGTGCGACTTTGTTGTTGAGGTATGAGACTCATGTCATTTACAAGGAGTATTATTATTATCATCATTTCTAACGGTACACATAATAGGCTGACCCTGATGTTATAATCGGATATAATATCGCGAATTTTGATTTACCGTATCTAATTGATAGAGCTGCTCATTTGAAAGTTACAAAATTCCCGTATTTTGGTCGCATAAAAAAGTAATTACATAATTATGCTGTCTAAAAATATAATAAAATAAAAATAAAATTTTAATATTCATTAATTTTGCAATTCATCAAGGTACTAGAGTTGAAGTCAGGGATACTAGATTTTCTTCGAAAGCGTATGGAACTCGGGAAAACAAAACAACCAATATCCTTTACTGAAAAATTTTATTATAAAAGAATTATATGAAATAATATTTGTTCTTAACTAATGCTACATATTGACGGAAGAATTCAATTAGATATGCTACAGGTTATGCAACGTGACTACAAGCTTAGGTCATATACCCTTAATTCAGTCTGTGCTCATTTTCTAGGTGAATATAATTTATTTGTTAGAATTCCATATAGACGCCAGTTAATTTTACACTTTTGAAATAGGCGAACAAAAAGAAGATGTCCACCATTCTATCATCACAGATTTACACAACGGGAACCCTGAAACACGACGTCGTTTAGCAATTTATTGCTTGAAGGTTCATTATCGTTATTTACTATGTTAATTTTCTGAACTTTATTCCGTTAATAAGCAATTGTGCATATATTTAGGATGCATACCTGCCTCAACGACTTATGGATAAGCTCATGTGTCTGATTAATTACTTGGAAATGGCCCGTGTGACCGGTGTACCTTTCAACTATCTTTTATCACGTGGTCAGCAAATTAAAGTTATTTCGCAATTGTATAGAAAGGCAATTGAACAAGACTTTGTTATACCCGTTCGAAAAAACGTAGAAGGTATGTCGTTTTTTGGGGATTACATATATGTTATAAATTCAGCATTAAATTATATTTCATTGATAATTGATTTATAGGGACCGATGAACCATTTGAAGGTGCAACTGTAATTGATCCAGAAAAAGGATTTTATAATGTTCCAATCGCAACCCTTGATTTTAGTTCATTGTATCCATCAATTATGATGGCGCACAATCTTTGCTATACGACGTTGGTAGATCAAAGGGAAATAGAAAATTTAAAATTAAAGAATGACAGTGACTACATAATTACGCCATATCAGTCAGGTGGCATATTGATTGCTCGTAATTTGATCTTTAAAAATATCTTCCAACTTGACATTAAAATAACTGCTATTTTCAGCTCGGTTCGTGAAAGCAGAAGTTCGAAAGGGTCTTTTACCATCTATTCTTGAAGATTTGCTTTCTGCACGTAAAAAAGCAAAAGCTGATCTCAAAAAAGAGACGGATCCCTTTAAAAGAGCAGTTTTAGATGGGCGTCAATTAGCTTTAAAGGTATTTAATTAAGCAATAAGAATCTTTTGATAACATGCATAGTTCCATTAAACACTTTTAAATTTCTTCTCAATAGATTAGCGCAAACTCAGTTTATGGCTTTACTGGTGCATCAGCAGGTCAAATGCCTTGCCTTGAAATATCAGCAAGTGTCACAGCGTACGGACGCCAAATGATTGAACAAACCAAGCGAGTTTGTATTGCTTGCTTATTCGATTCAGTGTAGATATTAATTATTTGAAAAAATTTAAGACACTAGTATGATTATTGCAGGAAGTAGAAAGTCGATTTACTATTGAAAACGGCTATAAACATGATGCTCAAGTTATTTACGGTGATACCGATTCTGTCATGGTTAAATTCGGTGTGGACAATTTAGTTGAATCTATGAAACTTGGTAATTTTTTTTTGTTCCAATTTTTCATCTTGATATAAAATCTTAAACCTAGCTGAAAATAAAAATTCAGGTCAAGAAGCGGCTGAATATGTCACAGGGAAATTTCTAAGGCCAATAAAGTTAGAATTCGAAAAAGTATATTTTCCATATTTGTTAATCAACAAAAAACGATATGCTGGCCTATATTGGACAAATTCTGAAAAGTGGGATAAATTAGACACCAAAGGCATTGAGGTAGTTTTTTTCACAGGCTACTTATTAATCATTAAATGTGATTGTGTTTTTTAATCTTTAAAATAAATAGACAGTTAGACGTGATAACTGTCTACTTGTTCAGAATGTAATCGAAACATGCTTAAGAAAAGTGTTAATTGATCGAGACGTTTCTGGGGCTGTGGCGTATGTAACTTTTTTTTTTTAGTTATATTATGTAAATTTCGGTATATAATCTTCTCATTGCAATTGTAGGTATGCAAAGAAAATCATTTCTGATTTGCTTCAAAACAAAATTGATATGTCTCAACTTGTGATAACCAAAGCTTTAAGTAAATCCGGTAATGTTTAACTAATAAGACATTTTAAGAAATCAATATTTGAGCTAATTTTATTTGTTATTTAGACTATTCTGCTAAACAACCGCATGTAGAATTAGCTGAACGTATGCGTAAACGTGATCCAGGTAAATGATATTTTAACTTGCTAGTCGTGCCAATTATTTGATCGTAAAGTATTTATTTTTATTTATTTATTTATTTATTTTGATTGAAGGTTCTGCACCAACACTAGGAGACCGCGTGGCTTATGTTATTATAAAGGGCACTAAAGGTAAATAGTTCACGATATTCGTTGTAATTATTTCATCGTCGGAGCTGATGCTGAAATCTATAATAGCTATTGCAGTAATCTATAAACAGCAAGTATATTACTAAACTTAAATATTATAAAAAATTTTCATATGTATATTACTGTTTTCAAAATGGTCGATACTAAAAAAATTATTTAATATTTTGCATACTCTTTTTTGCTACTAATAATTTTGTGCTAGTATACAAAGAGTACGCAAAATATTAAATAATTTTTTTGGTATCAAGACAGTAATAATCACTTAGGTCATACAAAATTAATTTCTTAGTTTTCGTAAATCGATTTTTTTTTTTTTTTTACAGTAAAAAAAAAAAAGACCCGACCAGGTTATAAATATTAATTAATTTCGTATGGCCTTACTTTAAATTTTTAATTTTGGTCAAATGATCCACTTGAATATTATTCTAGCAAAATTTCAGCATCAGCAGACATTTATTTTTCGTGTCCTAAATGATGTCAATAAAATTATATAGGCGCAGCCGCTTACGAAAAGTCAGAAGATCCAATATATGTGTTAGAAAATAACATACCAATTGACACTAGTTATTACTTGGAAAAACCAGTTATCTAAACCACTGCTACGAATTTTTGAACCTATTTTAGGTGACAAAGCAGAATCTCTACGTGAGTTTTTTTATGTAATTATAACTTATTAAGAGTATTACTAGCTTATAATTGATTTCTTGATATCTGCTCAAGTGTCTGGTGATCATACACGCGTCGTTCAACATACAACACCGACAATTGGTGGCCTAATGAAATTTGCAGTTATAGTTCCAACATGCTTGGGTTGTAAAGTTCCTTTAACAAAAGATGGTATATCTGTAATTGCTTTTAAATTGCAAAATAAATCTAAAACAAATTTATGAAACTCATCTTTAATCTTGCCTTTAGCAGGTACGGTGGTATGTCGCCATTGCAAGCCGAAGTTAGGTGAATTATATCAGAAACAAGTATGAATATATTTTTAAATGTTAACATTGTTTTGATTGCGAGTGCGTTTGTAATAATTACTATGGATAGTTGGCTACTGTTAATGAATTCGAAACCCGTTTTGCCCGGTTGTGGACTCAATGTCAAAGGTGTCAAGGAAGTTTACATCAAGACGTTCTGTGCAGTTCTAGAGATTGTCCTATTTGGTAATATACTTTTATTGATTATTTGACTTATTTAGTAGACTACAAATTAACCCAATATCTTTAGGTATATGAGAAAAAAGGCTCAAAAAGATGTACAAGATGCATCTTCAGTCCTTGAAAAGTTTAATTGTGAATGGTAAATAACACGGAGAGAAATATTATGACAAGTTGAAAGTATTAAATAATAAAAGCTTGGATAAAAAATTTAGTTAGTAATTATGGTTTTAAGATCAAGCAAAAAAAAACTGTTCATTTTACAATATAAACTTATCCATATCATTAAATACATTAACTTGGTTTGCCACAATATAATAGTCAAATTCTTGTATTAAGTCATCATCTTGCGAATCCAAATTAGAATAACTATAAACAGTCGATCAAAAACTATAATTTTAATATTGTGGTCATTATGCATAATTTTATAATCTGAAGTGATTTTCGTGCCATTCAAATCTTCCAGTAAGAGGTTTGACTCATATCGACATAATTAACTGGTGTCTGATATTTTTAGTATGAATTTTAAATTAATGATCAAAATTACGATTTTGATCACGAGAACGCGAGGTGCTAAAAATCCAAACGGCATTACCGGCCTGTACATTATTGATATTAAATCATAGAGCCGATTTGTATCATTGTCGATACGTAATACATAACCTATATTATCCGGCAGCTTACTATGATTTGTCTGTCCAATAATTTTATTATCGGCAGAAACAAAGTTTAAAATAGCTTAAATTATTGTCCCTGCCCAATAATTTTATTATTGGGCAGAAAATCATATTAAGCCACCGGATAAAACCGTTATCAGGCATGCTGATACTGCCTTTTAACTTATTTATTTGGTCAAGGATTTAAGGTCAGCCTAAAAAATTGAATTCCTTCGGAATTCAATTTCTTAGTCTGATCTTAAAATCCTCGACCAAATAAACCAGTTATCAGGCAGTGCCTGCCTGATAACTATAAATTATTATTACTAAAATAAAAATGATGTTTTAAAATTTAAGGAACTGTATTAAAATAATTATACTAATATACAGAAGCTTGAATCTTTTAATGCGCAGTAACTGCATAGTAACTATGTAGTTACGATTAAATTTTCTAAAGTTAATTCCTCAAGCTTCTGATTACAAGCGAATACTCGAATATTATTATATTCGGACGTTTCGAGAGACAGAAAATTATCATATCTATATAATTATACTTTAGTAACTTCACGAATTAAATATTTGAAATAAAAACATTATCTATGGCTTCTCAAAAAAAAAAAAAATCATTCTTCCATTTCGTTAGAGATTGCATCAATCTTTTTAAATTGCCAACTCCAAGCCGTATTGTATAAAAAACGGCCTTAAGTCGAATCTATTGTCATCAGGACTATACGTTTCTGCGTGATATGATGGCGTAAGCGTAGTCATTTTATGTCGATTTATAGAATAATAGTAGAAGAATCGTTTGACTTTGGCAGCAACCTTTTCGATAAATGATGCCTGATTAACCAACAAGATCATCTTAGCTTGCTATCCTGAAATATAAATACCTCCGTCGGCCTCAATTCTGTTCCCCATTCATGAATAAGTTTCGAAAACATTGAAAATGGCCCACAACGTTCAATCTTGCGCAATTTACCAAAAATCGACAACTCATCATATGTCATACCCATATCAACCTTAAATGTTTAACAATTAATTTATTTAAACTTCCGCTATGCAGTATTATAAAATTACATATTCGTACGCACCTCATCAGCTTGAGTATATTCATGAGTGATTGGTTCAAGTTCTGCTGTTGGTGTTGCTTTAAGAAACCTATAAAGATGGATTCACATAATATACATGTTTCTAAATAATAACAATTAATAATGATGAAATAAATATTTACTCATCCAGAATCGGAATGCCGAATTCGTTTTTTGCATAATCGATAAATTTACGCAAATCATTTTTGCTTATAGCACCAATTGGATTTATATCCGCGCTTGAGCAGTCGTATTTTGTTAGATAGCCTCGAAGACTTTTGAAAATTTTTATGATTTATTAGTATAAAGAGAATATAACATATATCCGTTAATAATGACACCTTATGAATAGACAATAGAGTTAATATAGCAGGGTGTCAAACATTAAGACTCTCTTTAACAAGATTCAGACTTGAAAAATGATGAAAGTGTGTGTCTTCATAACGGAGTAATTTATAGATATATATCTATAATTACCATTCATCAACATTAGAACTACCAAGAACAAGTAATGATCCACTCTTGTTTCTCACCCAGGGTAAAAGTTGTGCAAACAAATATGAAAGGACCATTCTCAATCGAGCCTTATGAGATTAAGTTCATAATTAACTCCATGCTACAATCGAACGTACAATGTATTAAACCATATTGTAATCATACCTGCACATTTTGAAGTGCCAAATTCTCGGCATCCGTACCACCATCGATTCGAAATCGTGGTGTCTTATTTGTAACCAAATTAAATAGAGTAAATACGGATGAAACAGCATTATCCATATCCATATCAATATGATAGCTGTAAGAAGCAATCCAGAGCTATAATATTAGTGCCATCTTAATTCGATTCTAATTTAAATAGGTAAGAATTCTAACAAACCAGCCTATGGCATTGGCAAGCTTTTTTGCCCGTTCACGAGTTTCCTTACTTGAATTTACTGTGCCCATATAACATGTGTGAAAAACACGACTAGAAAAATATATTTTTTAAATCGCTATTCTGTACAACATTCATTAAATATCATTAGCTTATTACTTTGCGAATTCTTTAGGGTCTGTGGGAACGTAATCTGAGTCTTCTTTTTCACCAATAATCCTTCTCGCATCCACAATGACTTGATTATCTAACGATCATTTAGAAGAAATGTTTAATTATCGTACAGTTATTAAAGGAAATTTATATTGAATTACCTCCATTCGATGCGGCTTCAACAACAAGACGACACATGGAATATACAATAATTGCTGTGGCGCAACTGTCTACTCCTCCACTAAGAGGTAAAAAATAACCGCTAGTTTTTGATCGACGGAGATAATCCCAAAGCCAACAAGCTGGACCAAAACTAAATAATTGGTTGAACTTTAATACTAATCATATCAATGACCGAATTTCAAATTGACCTTACGCAATCTCTTGTTCCGGCTTATGATAATGCACTTGAATAGGCTTGGTAGGAGAAAAATGTGGCTTACGATTTATTTTTTTCAGAAGACAAAGCAATAGGTGCCTCAATGCGTTGATATGAATCTGTGTTAACAGCCTGCATCCCCCTACTGCTCATTCCACGGTATGAGCGAACATCTTCTATATCGATGGTCGCAGTGATAACTTCCTTAAATATAATTAAATACAATTTTATTATTGTTTTGTATTTGAAATGCACAATAAGATTGCATGTCAGGAACAAACCACATCCTTAAGGGAAAATTGTGATCCTTGGGCAATTATTTGGCCATTTACTGCAATCAACGCACTGCCGTCATAATAAAGACGATCACCATCACAACCCTGTTGGTTAGAATAGAGATAAACGCCTCCATTCTTACAAGTAATGTAAATATATTAGATTGTTATTACTAGTCGATGACTTTTGAGTAAATTCGGTTGATGTACCTTCAACGTTGCTTCCTTGATTAAATCAATACGTCTGTAAAGTTTGCGTAATTCATGATGACTACCACTGCTATTTGTGATAATTTCTACACCATCCAAGCCCATACTAATATGAGGACTATGATATGCAAATAATTAGAAGTATAATTCTATGACAATAACGTTCAAAAGGAAATATACCTATTGGGTGTAAAAAGTTCTTCACACAATTCCACACCAACACAAGTGTCAATAGTAGAAACTACCGCGTCGCCAATGGGAACTACAGTCTTTTGATGAAAATGATTATTAAAAAAAAGGAACATGAAAAATAGTATATCTATTAAAGAACTTACTTGCCCTGTAATATTCCTAATAATCCTTGGAAGATAATAATCTTCAACGTGTTGGGCTGGAGACCAAGCGGTAAAATATCTCATTTCACGATAGTTGCCATCGTTAGCTAAAAACATTTTTGGGCGGATCAATAATATTTTACAATTATGAATGATAACGCGACAATTGTATTTAACATTTTTGTGAGACACTGGCCTAAAGGAGAAAAATTGTAACATTTGTATAATAAATTTAATAATATAGAAGAAATTTCGTGTTAATGCAAATTTTGGTTTGCTTTAGAGGTCCAATCCGGATAAATCCGTCATCCATTTATCCATATCTGAATTTATCCGGATATCCATTTACTATTGG
>CAJVPU010002667.1:0-10229 GCA_910591775.1 Dentiscutata heterogama | reverse complement strand
ATTTAAATATTTTTTTAACTTAAATACAATATAATTATTTCTATTTTTTTTATTTATTTATTTATTTATTTTTGTAGTGCCATCATCTGATTTAATTAAAAGGCATATTACAAGCAATTTTGAGGAAGAGCGTATTAAGCTCCGAAACCAATTGCAAGAGGTTCCGGGTTGTGTGTCATTAACAACTGATATTTGGACAACAGACACTAATGATAAATTATTTATGTCAGTTACCATTTATTATCTAAGTAAATCATGGTTATTGAAACATCTTTTACTTGACTTCATCTATATGAATAGACGACACACGGGTGTAGAAATAGCTAATTATATGGAAGAATGTCTTCAGTTATTAGGAATTATTTCTAAAGTAATGGCTATTACACGTGATAATGTATCCGCAAATGATAAATTTTTACAAAAATTATCAGATTCTGTTTCACAAAGTGGTATTTGGTTTGATGACACACAATAGTCAATAAGATGTTTCGACCATATATTGAATCTTGCAATACAATGCATGTTTAAGAATCTAGAAGATGAAATAGTTAAGGTTATTAATTTTATTTATATATTCGCTTAAATTTTATTTATTTATATATTTACTAAATTTATTTATTTTTAATATTTATATACTATATATAGTTGCGTGAGCTAATTAAATGTATTAGAGGATCGAAAATACTTCGTAAAAAAGTAAAAATAATGTGTCATGTTCATAATATAAGAGAGCTAAAGCCAATTCTTGACGTCTATACCAGGTGGAATAGCATCTATGATATGTGTAAATGTGCAATAGTATTACAAATTGTTTTGAACACTCTTTCTCATACTGAATCAGACTTATATCAGTATGTATTTTCTGAGGAGGATTGGAAGAAAATTAAGCTTCTTATTGCAATTTTATTACCATTTAAAGATGGTTAGAATTTTTTTGACTTATAATAAAAAAATAAAAATTTTATTTTAATTTTTTATACTTAATTAGCAACAGTTGAAATGTCAAAACAAAAATACCTGACTTTGTCAATGGTAATTCCCTTTTACTATACGTTAATTGAAACACTTAAAGAGGCTATAAGAAATAAGAACACACCACAATGGCTTGTTAAAGGATGCGAAGATGCTATGACAAAACTTTTAGATTATTGTGAAAAAACAAATATATTAACTCTTGCAGCAGTAATATTGGATCCGCAACTTAAGCTTGAATATTTTCAAACACTTGGTTGGCCATCACGACTTATTTCTCAAATCAAGGATATGTATGTTGCGATTTGAATTATAAATTAAATTTATTAAATTATAAATTAAAAAATAATTTTTTTTTTTAGAATTACTGACAAGTATGAAACGGAATATGCACCAATTTATGATCAAAATACAGTTCTTTATCTGAAGAGTTATCTGAAACAAATATATTATCACGAATTTATAAGCGTTCTCGTGTTGAGCAACAAAGTGAGCTTGAAACATATTTGTTTGTACCACTTACAAATGCCAACACAAATATTTTAGAATGGTGGAGAATAAATGAACCAAGTTATCCAAACCTTGCAAAATTTGCTTGAGATTGCCTTCTGATTCTGGCTACCAGCGTTCCAAGTGAGCAAATTTTTAGTATTAGTGGTGACATGTTAACTAATAAGCGAAACCGATTGTCAGATAAAACAGTACAAACTGCAATATGTTTAAGGTCTTGGTGGAGAGAATTAAATAGCTAAATATGCAAAGCTGTAATAAAGAAAATAAGATAGTTAAATAAATAAATTTGTAGTATGCAGATTTTATATAAATTTAAATAAAGTTATATTTCTTGCTTTTTTAAAATTGAATTTATTAGTTCCAGGGAGTGAAATAGTGATAGCGCAAAAATTTGGCAGTCCCGTGACTACTTCCATAACAATGATATCCTAATTTTCATCTAAAAATTAATATTTGCATTAATACAAAGTAGACAATATATCTAAATTTTTGTGCTGAAAACTTTTATATAATATTAAGACCAGTTTTCCTTGCGAATTTATAAGTTTTTTGCGATTTCTGGTTCTTTTTTAGCCTTTATTTTTTTTACTTCGCATTCATATGTTGTACACTGATCTTACAATCAGATTGAATAAAAATTACAGGATTGCCAAATTTTTGCACCATTACTATTTTACTCATTCCAGGTCAGGTTCGGGTTAGTTATAGCCGGGTCCGGGTTAGTTCTAGACTTGAACTGATTTTTCAGTTCGGGTTCGGATTTCCACTAATACCCGACTGATCCGACCTGTGAGGAACACTATATATAGAATTAAAATAAAAAAATATATTAAATATAGTTTGGTAGTTGCTAAAATAATTTAATTTAAAGTTTAAAAAATTTTTACTTGAAAAAAACTTTTTCTTTTTCTATTAACAAGCATTTAAATATTCTTTAATTATATTATTAAATTAAATAAGTAATATAATATTTTGCCTCTAATTTAACAAAATATTCATAAATAATATAAACAAACAAATACTTTTAATAAATTTTTAAAATTTTTGTTTTTGGATTATATAATTGATTAAGACTATAACTACAGTTAGATATGTATATATTATTGTCAAATAATAGCAATAAGCATGTGCTACAAAACAGTTATTTAGCCAATTATTTGTCAAATTACTATATTTAACAGTTTGTCTAATAATAGTGTTATCTGGCAAGTTATAATTATGTAGTAGAAAGTTGCTTACTATATTTTATTTTTTTTTTTTGAATTTATCTTAATATATAAGTTGTATTTATAATACTTTATTTTTTATTTTTTTTTTAACTTCGCAATTCTGCTAACCACTTTATTAGGTATTGTAAATTTTAATATCTTAAATACAAAATTTCCAGGTAGCTAATCTACCTAATACCTAAATTATAAGTGTTGACTCACCTAGTTGCTCAGAGAGTATCCATGTGCAATCTGCTATAACAAGTATTTATCTCTATACTAGTTAACTTTATCTCAGGCTAATTAGTATATCAACAGATGGCACTTGTTGCTCATCAAGACTGCCTACATTTCCTTCTAATTTTTCCTTCTTTTTAAAGGGCACAAGACAAAAAGGGTGAGAGTAAAAAAAATTCAAAACAAGAAAACAAAAGAAAAAGAAAAAACAGAAAGAAAGAAAGAGAAAAAAAAGCACAGATTTTGAAAAAAAAAAAAATATAAAAAAAAAGAAAACAGAATTGATACACATTTATGCTTGTGCAAAGCTTAAAAAATTATATAACAAATGCAACATCTGTATATCTCTACCGTAAAGCTTTGCTTTAATATATAAATTTCATTCTGATTATATAATCAACTTCAGATTTTCTTTTAATCGAGAGTCTAAACCCATGGAGTAGTGACATATTCATTGGTAAACAAAACATGTGGTTGCAATCTACTAGACCATCCAAATTTGGAAGAGGTAAACAATGCTAATCTTTTGACAGAGATAAGCTGTTTTGCCCACTTTTTACAAAAATTTTGAAAAATAAGCAAGTAAGTGAGAGTGTAAAAGATAGCTCTTGTACTTTTTTTGAAAAAGTGTATATTTTTTTCCATAAGCAGTAGAATGTAAAGTTCAAAATTAACTGCTAATTTTCTTGTTGGTAGGTGATAAACTCTGAACTTGTTAGCAAGTAGTATATGAGAACTACTTCTAAATAACAAATACTATCCCCACAGTAAGTGATAAGCTCTTAGCCTATTAGCAGGTAGTATATAAGAACTATTTCCAAATAACAGGTGCCAGTTTATGGTTTTTATCAGTCTTATGCTTTTCTTTTTTATCATAGTTTACTGTTTTTCAGAAAAAAAGTTTGTTGTGTTTTTGGTACAAGAGATCATCAGAAAGAGTGTGGATTTTAATAGTAGTAAATAATACTTTATTAAATATATACAATAATAGTATTATATTTTATTTTTTTTTATAGTTTTTAAGAAATTTTAAAGTTAAGCAAAACCTTTATTTATATTATAGAGAAGCTGTTTAAGAATATTAAGTTCTTTGTTTAATTGTTATATAATGATAGTTGGAATATTAAATATATTTATTATATAATTACCTATTTAGTAGAAATATATAAGCACCAAATTACCCAGAAGAGGTAGACAAACACAGTTCTCTAATGCATAACCAGAGTACTGCTACTTCTTGCAAAACTATGAGAGCCAGATATATAGTGAGCATCTTTGTAAAAGACAAATCTAAAACATTACTTCCAATATCTTTAGAATCCTGTAACTCCTTAACCTGCTTTAACAAATTTCTTAAATACTACAAACTCCTACTTCTTCCATCCTTCAAACAATCAACTTCTTCCTTCTCTATCTAATCAAACATGCCTTTGGGACAATTTACAAAATGAACTTGTAATTTCTATTAAATCTAATTATAGTGAAGCTCATATATACTCTACAAGAACCTTGCTCCCTCCTTGATCATATCATTATACCCTACCAAAGTACCATTTTTGCAAACCTTCACACTTATCTAAAATTATATACACTACACTTTCCCTCTTTCACATCTTCCAGACCTCCTACTAACCCTTCTAGCCCTTCTTACTCTCCTCTAATCCTTTTTACCTATACACATAATATTCAAGACTTTAATCTAAACTCAAACAACAAGTATAGGAGCACTATTATCTTTCTAATAATTTAGATATTATCTGCCTTACTGAAACCAACTAGCTAGCAACAACTGTATCTCTAAATATCTCATTACTCCTCACTATACCTACTTCTGGTTTTGTATATAAACTCCAAAGCTAGTACCACAATCATGATACACAACTCCTTAACCCCACATGTTCACAACATTGCTACTTTTCTCGGGTATGCTATTTTCATTAACATATTTTTTAAACATGATTTTAAATTTTGCATTATCTCTACCTACCTTCCCTGTGACAATGCCTCTATTGACTTGAAATCCAAAATACTATTATTAAATAGATACAAGATGTCTACACCCTCAATCTGCTCCCTATTGTACTTGAAAACTTTAATACTTCAACTGACAATATTCACACCTTATCTATCAAATACAAACTCCTTCAATTCCTTACTTACAACAATATGTATAATCTAGCTTCACACACTGCCTCATCTTTTCCTACTTGGCAAAATACTAGATCCCACAGTAAAATTAATTTCATTTGGGCTTACCACACTATCCTAATCTACTTTATATATTTTAATATTGATGATATAACAATAGTTCTCTTAGTGATTACAAAATCTTTACTGCCTATTGGTCTTTTCTCTATGCCTACATAGTCAATGAAGACACAAAACACATACATGCAGAAGAGTCTTTAACTACAAAATAATGAATGATGCAAAATAAGAAGACTTTACTAATCAAATTAACACCAACCTTCTCTCTAACTATACTCTTTTCACTATAGATACTAAAGAATCTCTTGAAACTACCTGGCACAAAATCTATACTAGTACTATAACAGCTGTACTACAGCATATTCCTAACAAAAAATTCACAGTTTGAAACTTTTAACACACATTCTCCTCCAAGGTTACACATTTATACTTCAATCTTAAAAAACTTACCAATATAATTAGATACACAAAACAAGCTCTCAAACACTCCCTTTCTATCTCATTCCATCTCAACTCCTCTATTACTTCACTCAACCAATTCTCTAATCTAAACATTTCCCCTTTATCACATATATATCAACTTATTATTCCCTGAATTACTAATACTAATACTAAGTGAAAAAAACTCTTTCATGCTCTTAATTTATAGAATATTAAAGCAATTTGACAACAAATTTTAAACTTCATTGACAAAAAATGCTCCAAACTACAAACTAATCCTACATTAATGATAAACAGTATTCTCAACCAACACAAAGACCCTGTTAAATTTAACAATATATAGCTTGACAATGATATTATTACTAATCTTTCTACTATCAAATCCTATATTCAACAACAATTTGATAATTGAACTGCACTCTGTCATATCAATTCCAACTTATTTAACTCTTAATAGCAATCTAAATATAATCTAAAAACCAATATCAACCTCATCTAATATTCCAATACCCTTTTACCCTTTACTAAAGAAAAAATTATAGCTACGATCAGCCAGCTTCCTAATAATAAAGCTTGCAGCCTATTGGGCATTAGCTATAAAATGTTTAAACATGCAGGCCCTACATTTATTACCTCAATAACTGAACTTTTTAATTGCTGTCTCTCCTCTCAAACCATTCCTAAACAATAGAAAGAAGGCTGCATTTTTTCTATCTTCAAAAAACCTATTTTTGATGGCAACTTTTGCAATACCAGATCTATTAGCTTAATTGAACACATAAAAAAGCTATATACTAAACTTCTCACTAACTACCTCAATCTCACCTTTTTTTAACATAATATCTTGTCACCTTTTAACTTTGTTGCACTTCCTGGCAACTCAACTTCTATCTCTTTCATATCCTTAATGATATTATTGAGAATGCTAACGGTAATTCTAACCAACTTTAGCTTCTTTCTCAAGACATGAGTAAGGCCTATAACTCTGTTAACTTTGAACTCTTTCAAAAATCACTATATCACATTCAAATGCCTTAGCAACTTATTAACATTTTAACTAATCTACTATTTGATTGTACTAATTGTGTTATTACAAATCTTGGGCTTACTACTTTTTACTTTGTTAAAAATGGTATTGACCAAGAAGAAACAATTACACCTCTTTTTTGAAGAATTTACTATGACCCTCTTATCTCATATATCTCCTCACATTTTTTGGGCTACTCACTTTCTACTTTCTGGCAAACTAGTCTTATTAATCCTTCTTTCAACCACCTTAGTACCTCCATATCTGTTTTTGCCTACATGGATAACATTTTATAGATTGCTCAATCCAAATCACAACTAGTATTGTTTCCTCCTTCTATTTAATGGCTGATATCCAAGTCAACCCCACTAAATCTACATTTATTATTAAACAAAGCTCTGATAATATCACATTTCTCAACTCTACTCTTCATTCCATTCCACCTCAGCAACATTTTAAATTCTTGGGTTGCTGGTTTACTTTCAACAACAAACAAACTTTACAAATTAAACTCATCTAAGATGAAGCTATTCAACTTGCTAATATCACTGGTACCAAAAATATAACTGACAAACAAATAACCTATATTATTAATACTTTTATTATTCCAACTATCGAATATTGACATCATAATATCGTAATTCCTCTATCTACATGCAACAAAATTCTTGAAAAATACCAAACTATAGCTAAGCACAAAGCACACCTTTCTCACTCTACCCCAACAGTACTCTTCTTAATTACAACCTCTACAATATCCACAATATTTGGGATATTCAACTTCGACATCATATTAGTAACTTTCTAAACCATATTAATAACTTTTCAACCCTTGGTACCACTACTTATATTTTCTTTCAACAACTACAAAATAATCTTTGGTTTACTACCAACATTCTTCAACACTTCCACCCTATTATTGATGGTCCCAATAAGCATTCCACTATATTTAAAATTATACAACTCCTCAACCATCTCCAGATCTCAATACATATATTTTCTAACTCATCCTGGCCCAAAACTATAAATGACAGTAATACTTCTCTTGAAAATACCTGATCAAAACACCTCAAATACAACACTTTTAAACAACAACTTCAGTACAAAAACATACTATATCTTGCACATCATTGCTTATCGAATAACAATACCCTTCTTGATTGATCATATCTATCTTCCAGACTTCTACACATTCCAACTAGCAAAAAACCACTTTGGTTTACTTACCTAGAAAATACTATTTTTGAGAACAACTATCACCACACTATTTTACCCTATCTTCATTCTACAAGCATTAACCGATTTGCTTACCAAACCAACACCCTTCCCAAATCTCACAAACCCTAGGTTTTAACTTTTTACAATGAAGATATTATTATTAGACAAATTCGCAAAACCTTTACTCACACTAATATTATATTCATAACACACTAGCAACATAATATTGACACCTCTACTCTCTATTGTTATTCTCTACCTCCTATTTCTTGCACCCCCTATGAAGGTTGCAATCTTAATCAAACCATATACCTAGCTGCTGTATCCTAGAAGTATCTGCCATTCTTTCTACCCATTTTTTTGGAAAGAAAAATAGCTTACAAACAACTCAACTTCAATGCCAACTATATTGATTTTATTTGCTCTACTAAAATAAAACATCCTACCAATTTACCTTTACCCTTTACTATTAATATTAACATAACTGATTCTCCTATTCCCACTATCTTTCACAATAGTGATGCCTCTGTAAAACTTACTATGATCTCATTATCTAACTCATCCCAACATTACTTTACCTTCTACACTGATGGCTCTGTTAAACAACTTGGTACTAACCAATGTTCAATGGGTGTTGGCTGGTTCCAAGCTAATAATGACAAAGTTACTCACAGCTTTTCTGCTCAAATTTCTAACTGGCTATCTTCATATAAAGTAGAACTACTTGCAATACTATTAGCTATTTCCACACGCCCTCACAACTCAACTATCGATATTTTTATTAACTCACAATCTGTTATTTCTAAGTGCAACAAACTCCAAGCTTTATTACCCCAGTCTCCAAAACAGTTTAAGTTCAATACCTGGCCTATCTGGTATATACTTCTTAATATTCTAAATCTTTTAACATCCAACTCACCTTTACAAAGTTCAAGCTTATTCTGACAACCCTTTTAACAACCTTGCTGACTTACTTGCAAATAACCATTCTACTTTACCAACTCTATATTTTAATTCTACTAATCTATAAAACTCTTTTTCTATTTTGCAATAGAACAAAAACCTATTGAAAGCCCCACTAGAGAATTTATTAAATCAATTCACATTGCTCAAAATATTGTCTTGTGGTTCTCACAACATCATGCTTATAAATAGTCTCACTTCTCTCATCTAATTGACTGGAAAGCCTCATGGCTATTTTTTAATAATAACTAAAAAGTATTATACAACTTTACAAACTCTAAACTAAACTATCTAAAATCTTTTAAAATCAAAATGCTCCTTAATATCCTCCCAACACATGCATATCTTCACTTCATATACCTCTCTATATTTATATCACCTAACTATTTTGCATGCAACTGCCCTGATACCTCTTTCACTGGTACTCCTGCCCTGACAACACCTCTTTAACCCAAGCTATTAATACCTCAATGTATGATATTATCTTTAATGCTAATCTTAACCTTCTGACATACTAACTTAATAATTTAATACATACTATCACCTCATATCCTGCCTTTAACTCCTCTTCATCATAGCTATACCCTACTCTCTACACTTCACACTAAAAGGTCTTATATCTATTGCTCTAATTCAATCTTTAGACCCTTTTGAAATTTCCTATTCACAAGCTTCCCAACTTATTATCAAAACACTTTTAAAAATCTCTGACCAACTTTATGATAATATTTGGATCCCCTACTGCTCTCACTTTTCTCACTAGAAAAGAGCTTACCAAATCCCATCATGAATCAATACCATACTCCACACCTCACTACTTTCTAGAAACCACAGAAATAGAATTAATTACACTTATAGTTGCCTTTGTGGCTTTACTAACTACTTACATTTAGAATCTAACACATGCTCTCACTAGAACAAGCTTCTCTTAAATACAATATTTGGTCCACCATGTGGATCAAATATAGTATACCTATTAATTATATCTTAACTATTCAAATCTAGGTGAGTCTTGACCACTCTAGTAGGTTTAGGTTGCAGAGAAATCAGTCTGAGCTTTTATTCTTGCTTGTAATTTATATTTATTTGTTTGTATACAAATTGAGTTTTTATATTGTTCTATGTAACTACTTATATAAATTATTTAATAAAGATATGAGCAAGACCTCATCTTAATACCAAAAAAAATATATATATATATAAGCACCAAATTTTATAATTTAAGAATAATTACCCGGAAGATTTAGATAATGACGGCTTTCTAACGTTTAATCTGAATGCTTCTAAATCTTGCGGAGCCGTACAAGCCGGGCATACGGTGACCGCTGCAGAAGATATATCCCATGTGGTTTAATCTTTAACATTATTAGCCCCCTATGAGCCACAAACAACATTATTATCACTATCCAACTCAACTAATCAGCCTGACACAAACTTATATC
>CAJVPU010002666.1:0-10232 GCA_910591775.1 Dentiscutata heterogama | reverse complement strand
ACCCCCCGAAACAAGTCGATTATTTAGAATAATATAAATTTAAAAAGTACAGTATTTCATCTTTGTACATTATATGAAGCATTTTATGACATTATCACTTATGTATAATGATAGCTTTAAGATACTTTTAATATGTACAAGTTATCCTTATATCGTGATTTACTCTCAAGTGTGTTTGATCTAGCATTATATTAAATTTTACATGTATATAATTTCTTAATTATGGTTGATGTTTATAATTAGCAATAACTAGTGATATCGATGACAAGTTAATGAAAGATAAATGGACTACCGTATATTGCGGAATAATAACCTGGGATATAATATGAATAATAATCCGGATTAACTTGAGTAATCATAGACCCACAGAAGCTTGGTTAAATTTTATGAGATCATGGCTTTAATCTGATATGTATTATGGAACTGAAAATGCAAATAGGCACATCAGCTCTATTTGATTACAGCTGTTTAATAAATTCTGGAACACTTGAAAATTATCGATATCGAAGCAATAGGTTTACAACATCGTCAACTTATTGATTTTGGGAGATTCTTCAGTTATCAAAATTTATGAAAACAGTTTTTATTATAATATACGAGCTTATTCTGATCTATCCTCTAAAAATTAACGGAGGATTAAATCTATTAGAGCTGACACCTCCGGTGAAGTTTCCGAGCTGTGTCATGTGATCGCGTAAATTGGCCAAATTACATGCGTAATTTTGGCCGAATCATGTGATCACATGACACAGTTCAGTGATCGCGGAAACTTCATCGGAGGCAATTTGTATGATTCAACCAATCAAAATTGCGAATTTTGATCATGAGCGATTAGTAATTATACTGTAAAACGGCGAGTCAGTCGCTTAACAATCCGAGATGTCGTGTAACCGTGATTTTAGGGTCGTAGGTATGGCTTCTACTTCTGTTTGAACCTTGATATCACACTAATGCTTATACTATTCTTCTACAATACTTTCAATCAAAACCACGGCGGAGATCTTCCACTTGGACCTCAAACCGGAACACAATAACCACAACAATCCATAGTACGTTGGGAAAGTTGGACAACAACCACAACTATCTTCAGTCCGTCGAGACAGTTGAAACAACAACCACGGCTTGAATTCACTTTCAAACCGGAATATGACAACCATGGAAGTCAGTGCGTCGAGAATCAACCGGACAGAGTTTTGGTGCACTTATCGAATATCACATGCGCAAGAAAACAACGATCCTACTACTTATGCCACTTAAGCAGTAGATCAAGGTTAAGTATATTTATTATCACGTAAGAGAGGTATGGAGTTATTAGGGGATGGATTTTATAAATCACTCAAGGATTCTCTTCTCTCAAGGACGAGAAGCCTTTATTATATGCTTTCTTTTTACTTAGTATACATTATACAACTTATCCACGATTTATCACTTATATTAATTATACTGCATATACTGATTAAAATGTTTATACTGATCATAATGACTATACCAATTATACTGATTATACTGACTATACTCATTAAACAACCGATATACTATTGTCGGAGGCGAAATGAGAAAGCAAAGCAGATCAAGAAGCCAATCCAAGCACAACAAAAACCAAAACAACCACACAACCAAACTGAAGATAGAGGTGGTGATTTAGATTTGGTGAAGGTAAGGCAAGTTAGTTTATGAAGTATGGTTATAGGACTAAATGAATGACTTTTATACATGCAAGGTATCAAGTGTTTTATTCGAATCGTATCCTTTTTATTTTTGAAGATGGACTTCAATGCCCTTACCACTGTAGCAAAACGCTACTCTATTTATACGAGTTTGGACAGAACAAAAAAAATGAAAGAACTAAAAGAATTCACAGTCTCGCCCCTCACATCATTATTATGACGTGATTGTGTCCCTTTCTTCCATCTCCAAACGGTAGGTGGTATCTCCACACCGCCACCCCTCTATTGCCTGATTTGCTTATTACCCACGGACAATCATCAGATCATCTCCCTTTTTGGTCTTGTTTGGTCAGTCATTTACCAAAAGGTGAACCTTCCCTGGACTTATTTTTCTGCCCAAACTTCTTTTCCCGGTTTACCATGGTCTTGGGATCCTTACAGCTTTGATTGAGCCACCATTTAGCCACAACTTAGCTGCGGGTACGTGGATGTGGCAATTCCTCAATAAAGACTTCTTTGGGGCTTTGCCGGGTTCATTTCTTGGAATGAACTTGGTTGTGTACAAGTCAGATAGTTTAGTTTTTTTTTTTTTTTTTTTTTGAGATCGGCAGGTTTGCCTCCGACACTATATACAGCATATACGGCGTATATAGCTGGTAAACTCATTTCTAGTAAAAGATCATCATATCTGTGAAACTATTTCTGCACCACTTCGATTGTTATGCCTCTGAAGTTACGTTTCTGTGGTTCACAGTACGTACGTATGTAAGATTTGAATTATGATGATTTTTTATTTTTTTTTTGAAATTTAGACCCTTCTGTAATAGAATTTTTTTTACAGTAAATTATAATAATTTCAATACAAGCTAGCATAACCTTAATCATATACAATGTGTGTTCCTACAACAGCTGAAGCATTTTACAAGACAATACAAAATTTTTTTTTTCTTTGAAATGCTATGGCCTATCAAATGATAATTTATTATTTTGAATATATAGAAAAAGGATCTTTACATAATCATTACGAAGTATCAAATAAAATAAAATGAGAAGAAATTGACTTTGAAACAACTTATTCACAAAGATTGAAACATCAAGATCTTCATAATAGAAACATTTCACAAGACAAATTAAATAATGCGTATATTTCACTCTAATACGCAGAATTTTACCTTATATAGGAATAGTATACGTATAATATTTATACTTTGTATTATTATGATTATAATTTTTATGAACTTGTAATAAAAATTTATGTATAAAATAATTTTAAAATTTTATAAAATACCATAGGATTTATTAAAAATTTTTAATAAATTACATATAATAATTAAAAATTTTATTAAAGATTTAAAAAAGTATTTTTTGCATTTTATTTTCTACTTCTATATCACTCAATACTGCCTCAGCATCATCTAACTCATCTTCAACTGTATTTTTAATAATTTTATCAACAAATTCATTTTTGCCAAAATTTTTTGTTATACTTACCATAAGTGCCATGATATTGGTTTGAATTTTATCTCTAAGGTAACTTAAACAAATTAAACACTTAAAATTATATCTTTGTAAGCAACAGTTATGATAGCCATGCCCACATGCAAGAACAATACTGCTATCAAAACAATTAGTATAGTTAGTATAATCATAGTAAAAAAAAATCATATAAGAGACTTGTATATGGTTTCCTAAAGGTAATGAAGCTTCTTGGAAGATGCTAATCAGTTATTTCATAGCTAAAGAAGGCAACTTATATGTATTAATACCATTATCAAACAAACTAATAATTAAAGAATACAGGTAGCATGTATTATATATCTTCATAAAAGTTTCTAAAAAAAATATATCACACTTTTGGGATAATAGATATAATTGCTTTAGTTTGTAAGAGTATTTTATAGGATTTACAAAATTTTGATGAAAGTGTTATTCTCTTGATTTGAAATATAAATCATGACTCTTTTTGCAATTAATCTGCTATGAAGAATTTAGCAATATATTATCAAATTATACTATAAACTGTTTTTACAAAATAATTGCTTAAAGATATGAGTTAATTAGTAATCATATTTATTATTAGAAAATTAGTATTTATCTAAAAAATATATCAGAAAAAATATTAAAGAGGCGCATTTATAATTTTTTTGATCAAATTAAAGAAATAGATCATTCCAACAATATAAACAAGTTTTCCTATAAGCTGCTAATTAACTCCTTAATGGTTTACTATATAAGTATCAAAAACTAAAGGAATTAAATTACTCAAAAAATCAGCTAGATATAAAAACTCAATATTCTTGCAGGTATTACCAAACTTTGAATAAACTTTATTAGTAATATTAAGCCATGCTATATGCATAATATGAAGTATTAAATCAATTCACTATAACTATGGCTTATTGCCAAGATTCTTTTTTTTTTCCAAATATGCACTTGTAAATTTTATTAAATAGATATAAATTTTGCTTAAAAACAAGTTCATGATTATTTAACAATATATAAAGAGATTCTATAATAGGCAGAATGATGTTATAAATGAAGAAATTACCTTATTTTTGAGAAGAATCCAGTACACAATAGCTTTACAAATAAAAAACTGACTAGGCCAGTCTATAACAATAGAGATTGCATAGTTGAAAAGATATTTTTGCATCGATTTTTAATTATACACAATTCCAAGTACTTTTGTATAATCTTCTACTCTTTTCAGATTACTTCTAACGAAGTCAAAAAAAAAAGATATTTTGTATATATTTGTCACTTTTCTTTTCTACAAACCTATCATTATAACTATGCAATATTAGTTGTTTAATAAACTCATCATCAGAACACTCACCTCTATAATTTTAACAATGTTTATAATAAGAAATACCAAAGTTTATAATAAACCAATTGTTGAGATATTTTATTATAAGCTCACTATCAATAAATTTTGGATTGAATACTCTATTATATGATATTGCTAGCATTAAATATGGATTAGCCACAATTGTCACTATGTATATTAGACAAGATGTACTAGTAGTATTAGACTACTAAGGATATGAATATTGTAATAGTCATCAATATTTAATACAAAAGCTTTGTCCAAATATTTTGAAAGTACATTTTCTACATATTTATCATGAGCATTTGCAATTTTTTTTTCTTATGATCTACTGATCTTGATATTGTCATTATGCCAATATTTACCATTGTATCTAAATCTTTATTACTCATACCTACAAAATCCAAATAATACACTAAATTAAACTTAAAAGTATTAATTTTTGCATTATTTAATGATGCAAGAAGATAACAAATATGAACTATTAATTTTTTTATATGGCCCATGGTCTACTTAGTACATTCAAAAGATCTAGCTATCAAATAAAGTTGATTAAAAAAATCTTTTAAGTCCTGAAATACTTCTTGTAGTTCATTATATAAATATGCAGAACCTTTGCTTATTGCATGTTCTCTTTCATAAAAAATTTTTGCTATTGTCTTGATAGCTTCAACAAAATCAACCATACCTACAGAATCTACCTTTTTATCTAAAACTTTTACTTTTTTAACAGCTTTTTGTAATAGGTTTTCAATATAACTTATATAACATTTATTATATAAAATAATATCTATTTTCTAATTTTCTTGCATTAAACCTCTATGTTTAACCTTATTCTATTAATTCACTTTCAAAGGATGAAATCTATTTGACTTAGTGGCTTTGCAATGTCTGTAGTTCTTAATTTCAAACATGACTTTAGTAAGCAAAAAAAATATAAAAGTGGTTGGATTAAGTTGGATTAAAAGAGTATTTTGTAGAGCAAAGCAAAAGCTTCATGTTTACTTAATACACTTTTCCCCCTTTACTATGGAGTTAAGTTACCCAAGCTTCCTAAAAAAGTATTGTAAAATGTATAAAAAAATTTTTTTATCAATAGGATCGCTTGTGTAACATGGACGGTCCTACCTCGAGAGATGAGCAAATTGCGGTTTCTCCAAAATCCCGCGTGAATTTTGTGTCTAACAAAAAACATGCAGAAATTTTTGTCGAAAGCAATTTTTTTTTCTGCTGTAAATTTTCGAAATTCGGCCCGAATTAAGCTTAATGCGGGCCAAAATTCACTAACAACCCTGCCCATGCCCGGTATTTAGGTAAATATGTTAATGCAGGCCAGATATTATATTAATTCCGGCCAGATTGTGTGGTAGTGCCGGTTAGGTGATTTTATTTGGGTCATATTAAAAATCCCGCACATCATGCGCGGGATTACGCGCGGAACCCGCGTGTGCCCATCTCTACCTATAATAGATTTAATCCCTTTTACATCAAGATCACTAAAAAGGAAATAATGGTGTTATGCTAAGAAGTATATGATATGATTCTGCTAGATAATAAACGAAAAGTAGAAATATGTGATAAGTAATAATGTAAGGTCTGAGGCAATATGCAGAAAAAATAAGTGTATGAAATATAGAAAATGTGATACGAGCACTCAGTAAGCATAATAACAAATAAGACAATAGTTTTAAGATATGAATCGCACAGAAGGGAAATGATAATTATAAGGCATTGTGTATAATTAAGGCGTTAAGCTACGATAGTAACAATGGTAATCCTATTTAGAAGATTGGTTTAATTCTATCTCTGCATGTTTTTGATAATGAATGAATGCCTTATATTCATCCCTTTCAACTCCAATTCCATTAAGATAACAATGTCCAACTTCTAATATTCCATAGGTGTTACCCATCTCTGCGGATTTTTGATAATAAATGAATGACTTACGTTCATTCTTTTCAACCCCAATTCCATTAAGATAGCAATATCCAACACTATAAGTTCCAAGTGAATCTCCCATTTCTGCTGATTTGTGATAATAAATGAATGCCTTATGTAGATTTCTTCTAACTCCAATTCCGTTCCGATAACAATGTCCAACCATGTACGTTCCTCTAACCTCCTCCATATCTGCAGATTTTTGATAATAAATAAATGCTTTATGTTCATCCATTCTAACTCCAATTCCGTTTCGATAACAATATCCAACATTATATGTTCCAATAGCATTCCCCATTTCTGCCAATTTTTGATAATAAATGAATGCTTTATGTTCATCCTTTTCAACCCATTTACCATTAAAATAACAACCCGCAAGAATAATTAGAACCATAGGATTACTTTGATTATCTAAGCAAAAATTGATAATATTATCTGGATTTTGCTTCTTCTTCATTAGAAATTGGTCTATTGTATCAAGAATTGAACGGGAATGTTTTCCTTTCATTCTTTCTTCATTATATAGATTACACATTTCTTTGATAATTTCATAAAGAAAAACTTGTGAGAAATCCTGCATCTTGTTATCTTCTAAATACAATTTGGCAAAGTTGTTATTTATTTGGGTGATATCCGATAAATTGTCGATTTTTTCTGGTTGCATTACGAATAGGTTATCATGAATTGACATTTTTGCTGCTAGAAAAAAAATGCGGTTAAATGTCATATTTATTAGGTTTATCATCATTGAGATGTATTACGTTGCACAATGACTATACGGTAACAATAACGATAACAATGTGCAGTGTAAATCTGAATGCGGAACCTGCGGTGCGCAGATTGACCCGGAGGCAAAATTTTCTTGGAATCTGCGGATTTTATTAATTGACGTGTAAGTATCCTTTTTTTTAATTTTTATTATATTTACAAAATTTATTAAGTTTTTCTGAATGTTTAAATAAATTTGAATTTTAAACAATCATAGGAATATACTTACTGTACTTGGGTTCTGATTAATGTCAGGTGTTATAGTAAATATTAATAAATACAGATTTTATGTATATATCAGCAAACCCGATATAAAGAGGTAACTTTGTTTACGGTGTTTAGCATATTAGTGTTTTTAAAAAAATTCCGAACTAAGGTCTCGACAATTATATGTCTAAAATTTTTTTTCGTAGAATTCATAAAAAATTTTTATCAAACTAGGCGCTTGAGTTGCTTAAAGGGAGTCAGAGATAAGTGTACTATACCTGATATTGTAGTATGCAGTACAAGGACCTCATATTATGATTAAGCTTCATGGTTGCGATAGCAATGCAAGGACATCATGTTGTGATTTGGCCCTATGTCTGTCGCAGACAATGCAAGAACATCATGTTTGGTGATTGAGCCCCCATAAAAAAAGTCAAAATTTTTTAAGATTTTTTTTTCAGATTTTTATTACGAAAAATGCTTGTTTTTAAAATAATAATCTGAACAAAATCTGAATAGAATTTTGACTTTATTTTTATTATAGGTCCAAAGATATAATAGCAGTACAAGGATCTCATATTGTAATTAAGTTCCGTGGCTGCAAGGACCTCATGTTGTGATCAGGCTCTATGGCTGTCGCAGGCAGTGCAAGAGCCTCATATTTGATAATTAAGCACCTTAGCAATGATAGCAGTGGAAGATTTACATTGTGATTAGGATGCGATAGCAATGCAAGAATTACATGTTGTGGTTAGGCTCTGTGGCTCATGTTTGTTGATTAACTCTGCAATTATGATAACAGTACAAGGACCTTATATTGTAATTAGGCTCTGTGGCTGCGATAGCAATGCAAAGGAACTCATGCTGTGATTAGACTCTATGATCATCACAGGCAGCGCAAGAGCCTTATTTTTGGTGATTAAGCACCACAACTATGATATCAGTGCAAGGATCTCACGCTGTGGTTAGGCTCTGTAGCTACAATAGATTAAATTAATCAAAATTCAATTAAATAGAAACCAACGATAACATTTTCATCTTATTGAATATAGTTAAATTTATTGCATAGTTAAAAATTTTTTTGAAACTAGGCGCTTGAGTTGCTTAAAGGGAGTTAGAGATGAGTGCACTGTAACTTATATTGTATTGTGCAGTACAAGAGCCTCATGTTGTGATTAGGCTCCATGGCTCGATAATAATACAGAACCTCATGTTCTGATTAAGCTCTATGGTTGCCACAGGCAATGCAAGAACCTTATGTTTGGTGATTGATCACTCTTTATAAAAAAAATAAACAGAACAAAATTAGAATAGAATTTTGACCTTTTTTATAGGGTCCACAACTAATATAGCAGTACAATAATCTCTTGTTGCATTTAGGCTCCTTGGCTGTAAGGACCTTATGCTGTAATTAGGCTCTATGACTGCCACAGACAGTGAAAAACCTTGATTAAGCTTCACAACTACACAACAGTACAAGGACCTTAAATTGTGATTAACTCCGTGGCTGCTATAGCAATGCAAGAACCCATGTTGTAATTAGGCTTTATGACTGCTGTAGGCAGTGCGAGAGCTCATGTTTGGTAATAAGTAACGTAACTGTGATAATAGAGTGAGAATCTTACATTGTGTTTAGGCTCTGTGGATACAAAGATCTTATGTTGTTATTAGGCTCTATGGCTACCACAGGCAGTAAAGAACTTTATGCATGGTGATTAAGTTACACAAATACAATAACAATGCAAGGTTTCACAGTATGATTAGGCTTCAAGAATGCGATAGCAATGCAAAAAAAGCATGTAATTAGACTCTATAGTTGCTATGGACAGTAAAGAATCTCATATTTGGTAATTAAGTTCTATGACTACAATAGCCATACAAGGACTTTACACCGTAAATAGGCTTCATGGCTGTGATAGCAAAGCAAAAACCTTACATTGTGATTAGGCTCTATGGCTGGCATAGATAGCACAAGAATCTTATGTTTGATTATTCTCTGCAACTATGATAGCAATGCAAGAATCTCACACTGTGATTAGGCTCTGTAGATGTAATAACAATGCAAGAACCTCATATTGTGATTTGGTTCTATAGTTGCTACAGGCAATACAAGAACTTCATGTTTGGCAATTAAGCTCTACATATGATAACAGTACAAGGATCTTATACAGTCAAACCTCTCTATAATCACACACTTGGGATACAAAAATGTGTGATTGTAGAGAAGTGTGACAGTTATAGAGGACAAATTTATATATTTAATAATAATTTGTTTTTTAAAAAATATGCTTATAAAAAAAATATGTATATATAGGAGGTGACTATAGAGAGGTCTGACTGTATTGTAATTAGACCTATAGCTGTGATAGCAATACGAGAACCTATAGTTGCCGCAGGCAGTACAAGACCTCATTTTTAATGATTAAGCATTACAGCTATAATAGCAGTGCAAGGACCTTATGTTGTGGTTAGGCTTGTAGCTGTAATAGCATAAATTAATTAAAATTCAACTAAAAGAAACCAATTATAATGATTTTATACTTACTGAATATGAGTGCCATCAAAGGAAAATCTGCAATCGGGCTTTTAAGCATATTTTGTGTATAGTTGGTTATACTTGTGCCATCTATGGTAAATTATGCTTGATGTTAGATTTGCTATAGATAGCACACTGATAACCAACTATGCAAAAAATACACATGAAAGACTGATTGTAGATTTTCCTTTAATAGTACTCATATGGGGGGTGTCAATAGAAAAGGGACAAATTTTTTCTAAGTAAAAGTTTTCTTGACTTTAAGCTTAAATATCTTAGCAATTATCTT
>CAJVPU010002665.1:0-10236 GCA_910591775.1 Dentiscutata heterogama | reverse complement strand
TATGAAAAAAAAAAATTGATGTGTGAAGAATCAAGTGTTTATGCAAAAACCCAAAAAATGTAATACTTGATCCAAATTTGTGAAAAAAAAAAGTGATGTGAAACTTGATCAAATTTATTGTTATGTGAAGACTTGAACCGAATTTGTAAAAAAAAAGAAAAAGAAGAAACAGAATAACAATTGAGCGAAGAACTAAATTATTTATGCAAAGAAAAGAGAAAGTGATGTGATACATGAAGACTTGATCTGAATTTTGAAAAAAAAAGAAGAGACAAAATAAATATTGAGTGACGAACTAAATTATTCATACAAATAAAAAAAAACAATGTAATACTTGACCTAATTTATTGTTACGTGGTGACCTGATCCGAATTTGTGGAAAAAAAAAAAGAAACAGAATTAATATTGAGTGAAGAACCAAATTATTTATGAAAAAAAAAAAAAAAGCAATGTGATACTTGACCTAATTTATCGTTATGAGATGACCTGATCTGAATCTGTGAAGAAACAGAATAACAATTAAGCGATGATCCAAATTATTTATACAAAGAAAAAAAGCAATGCGATACTTGACCAAATTTATCATTATTATATTGAGTGATGAACCAAATTATTTATACAGAGAAAAAAAAAGCAATGCGATAATTGACTAAATTTATCATTACGTGAAGACTTGATTCAAATTTATGAAAAAAAAAAGAAACAAAAATATTAAGCAAAGAACTAAATTGTTTATGCAAAGAAAAAAGCAATGCGATACTTACCCAAATTTATTATTATGCGAAGACTTGATCTGAATTTGTGGAAAAAAAAAAGAAGAGGCAGAATTAATATTGAGCGAAGAGCCAAATTATTTATGTAAATTAAAAAAAAAAGATGTGATATTGATCTAATTTATTATTACTTGATGACCTGATCTGAATCTGTAAAAAAAAAAGATGAAACAGAATAACAATTGAGCGAAGAACTAAATTATTTATGCAAAGAAAAAAAAGCAATGTGATACTTGACCAAATTTATCATTAAGTGTGAAGACCTTATCTGAATTTGTAAAAAAAAAAGAAGAGACAGAATTAATATTGAGTGAAGAACCAAATTATTTATCAAAGAAAAAAAAAAACAATGTGATACTTGACCAAATTTATTGTTATGCGAAGACTTGATCTGAATTTAGAAAAAAAAGAAGAGACAGAATAAATATTGAGCTAAGAACCAAATTATTTTATACAAATAAAAAAAAAGTAATATGAAACTTGACCTAATTTACCAGTATACAAAGGTCTGATACAAATTTATAAGAAAAAAATTGATGTGTGAAGAATCAAGTGTTTATGCAAAAACCCAAAAAATGTAATACTTGACCTAATTTATTGCTACGCAAAGACCTGATCTAAATTTATGAGAAAAAAAAAAAAGGATGAAGGTAAATTAGTATTGAATGAAGAATCAAATGTTTATAAAAAAAGAGTGAACAATGAAGTGTTTGTGCGAAAAAAAACAAAAAGGCAATATGATATTTGACCTAATTTACTCATACGCGCAAAGACCTGATCCAAATTTATAAGATAAGCGAAGAATCAAGTGTTTATGCAAAAAAAAGGAAAGTGATGTGATACTTAACCTAATTTATCATTACATGAAGACCTGATCCAAATTTATGAGAAAAAAATTGATGGGTGAAAAATGAAGTGTTTATGCAAAAAACCCCCCCAAAAAAGCAATTGAGCGAAGAATCAAATATTTATAAAAAAAAAAAAAAAGATGTATACTTAGCCTAATTTATTGTTATGCGAAGACTTAATCCAAATTTATGAGAAAAAATAATTAATAAGTAAAGAATCAAGTGTTTATACAAAAAAAAATAAAGCAATGCATACTTAGCCTAATTTATCATTATGCAAAGACCTGATCCAAATTTATAAAAAAAATAATTGATGAGTGAAGAATCAAGTGTTTATGCAAAAAAAAATAAAGTGATGCATACTTAGCCTAATTTATCGTTACATGAAGACCTGATCCAAATTTATGAGAATAAAAGAATTAGCATTGAAATAATGCTAATTTTAAATCTTGCATATATCCCAATTAATAAAGTACATTCATCTCTTGTCTTAATTTAGAATGTAATAAAATTATATACTTATTAATATAACTTTAAAAAAGAAAAAAAAACCCCAATACAATATAGTAGTATAACTTTAATACTATCAGATTTTTTAATACTTTGAGTGCAAATTGCAAATTTTTTTTTTCTTTAAAAAAAAAATTTTTTTTTAGAATATATAGTAGCCAATAATATCAGGTTCTTTTAATATATTAATTAAACTTTATTTTTATATATTTCATACTTACCTTATATTACATAATAGTAATAATCGAATGACTTGACTTTGACTATTAACCAGTTCGTCATATATACCTATATTTACGTAATAAATACGATCCTAATATTATTCTTAATACATATAGAAATTAATGTCCAAATAAAGTTTTCTATTACAAAAACTTCGATATTCATATGGAACACTTTATTTAACAAATCATTAATTTTTCAATATCACTAAATAGAGTCAAACGACAAGCTGTTATAAAATCAGGTAATAAAGATGATCCTAATGTTACTCTTTTTCTTAATACATATCGAAATTAACATCCAAATAAAGTAAGTTTTCTATTACAAAAGCTTCGAAATTCATATAAAACACTTTATTTAGCAAATTATTTTCAATATCACTAAATAGAGTTAAATGGCAAGCTGTTAAAAATCAGATAATAAAGTAAAAAAGTTATAATAATATCATCTGGTAATGTCTATATTAAGTAAAAGTTTATGCAAAGAGTATCTAACTGTGATATTTAATAAAATAAGGAAAAAATAATCCCCTAGAATCATATTTTATTGCATGTCACCTAATAAGGTGAAATTACAGGAATTTTTATGCTTTTTTGAGGTCCATAATTTATGTTGATGGTTACGTGAGTCAAGTTTTATGATTAATAAATTTATAAAATTTATATATATATCTTTTTTTTTTTAATTTTGTGCTAATTATATTTCTTTTAATTTCTTTACATAACTTATATACAGTATAAAATGAATAATGTTATTTGTGAAGTTGTTCCTTCAGTTCACAGCAAAGATAAAATTAATATTAATGGATTTCTAATGAATAAAGATAAAAGTCGCAAAAATACATTCTACTAGTATTGTGAAAAATGGGACACACTTAAGTGTAATAGGAGAGCCATAACTCAATTAATGAATAATCAACATTATCTTAAGAATGCATCAGACCATAATCATTTAGCTGATGCGAGCAGACTAGAAGTTGTAAAGACAATCACCAAGATCAAGGAACAAGCACAACGAATAAATGATAAGCCAGCCCAGATTATGCAAACAGCGATCACTAACAGCTCTCAATACATATATTCATATCTTCTATTAACCAACACCCTTAGGAAAACTATTCAAAGGATTCATCATCTTGACCTTCTTACAGAACCAGGATCTTTAGAGAGTCTTATTATTCCTGAGTATCTAAGAAAACTTTAGATAGAGCAGACTTCTTAATTAATGATACTACTATTGATCATAATAGAATGCTTATTTTTACGACTTCTAATAATATTTATTATCTAAATCAATCCCATACTGGATTATGGATGGGACTTTTAAAACCGTTCCTATTATATTTAAGCAATTATATACTATTTACGGTGTGTTTTTTTTTATTAAAACAAAAAAATTAATAAATTAATAAAAAAAATAATAAATTAAAAAAAAAAAAATTAATGAAAATTAAAAAAAAATTAAATTAATAATAAAATTAAAAAATAATTTAATTTAATTTTTAATTTTTAAATTTTTTTTTTTAATCTTTATTTATAAATAGTCTATTTTAGGGTGTGTTGGCAGGAGAGATAATTCTAGAGTTATGCCTCTAGTATTTTGTTTAATAACTAATAAGTCAGAAGAATCATATAGAAGATTATTTTAAAAACTAATAGATTTTGAAGAAGAGTATAATATTGATTTACAGCCTCAAATAGTTTTAACAGATTTTGAGAGTGCTGCTATAAATGCCGTTCAATTAGAGTTCAATGATGCCCAAAATAAGGGGTGCTACTTTCATCTAGCTCAAAGCATTTATCATAAAGTTCAAAACTGCAGGCTTTCTTCACGTTATAGTACTGATGAACTCTTTAGTTTACTAATAAGGCATATTCCTGCTCTCGCATTTTTGCCGTATAATGAAATACCAGGTGTGTTCAACAAATTAAATTCTTTTATTCCATCTGAAGCCCATGAGGTTGTGTAATACTTCAAGGAGTATTATATACACAGAAAAATTAAGCATACATATAGGTAGATTGTGTTACAATTTTACATTTTTTTTTGTTTTTTAATCTTGATCTGAGGATATCACTTGACACGATACAATTTTATGTTTTATGTGATTTTACTTACTGCAGAGTAAAAATATGTAAGTAAATATTTAGGTTGTCATTGTAGCGGTCCGCTACAGTAATAACATAAGTATTTACTCACATGTTTTTATTTTGTAATACCCATTTACTTATTTAACATAATTACAAAATTACAATAACTTACTATAATTACAATTTATATATAGGAATAGTAATGTGATTAGATCTGAACCATTATTTCCTTCTAAATTCTGGTCAGTGGCCAATAATGTCAAATTCGTATACCCTAGAACTCAGAATTCAGGCGAGACGTGGCACAGGCAGTGGGAGACATTAGTAAGCTCTGCTCACGTTGATGTTTTCAGAATAATCAAAAAACTACAAAAAGAACAGAACCAAATTGAGCTCAATATTGAAGCAATCTTAAAAGATGCGCCAAGACTAGCACAAAGGTGACAAACTATTGAACGCGAAAAATGCATTTAATCAATATTTAATGATCATGATAATAGAACACTCATGGAATTCCTGTGTGGGATTGCCCATAATATTTCTTTGTGGAATTTCTTTTTTTTAATTCTACCCTTTTTTTTTTCATATAATTTGTTATTAGGTTTTTTTTTCATTGTTTATTATTTTATTTTATCATTTTATTCTATTCATTATGATTTTACATAAGTAAAAATTTTATTTTTACTATTTGTATTCTTACTGGTTATTAAAGATATACGTATATACTATATTAGCCAAAATACATATATTGCACTTGATTAAACTTATTTTATAACTTATTAGGGTGTGCAATGATAATATGGTATTAAGCTCGAATTTGTTAAAGATTAATTTTAGCATATGAATGTAAAATAATACCCTACCTACTTTTTGTGTTGCATAACCTTATAGTAATAAAATAAATTTTACTCATTTATTTTTCCTTAAAATAAAATCAATAAATACCATTTTCTCTAATTTATTATGATAAAATTAATTAACCAGTAACAATAAATAAAATAATTTATATAAAATCTTCTAACATAATTTAAACAATGTAAAATAATAACTAAAATCTACTTGTGAATAACTATAAAATTTTAATTCTTCGCTTGTAGCTGTTCTCATAAATTCAGGGACAACTAATAAAAATTGATGCCGACTTTGATAAGTTTTTTTTATCGCCCGATAAAAAAAAGCTTATCGAAAGCAGCAACAATATTTTATCAGTTGTACCAGAATTTATAGAATAGCTGTAATACTAATTCTGTTTTTTTTTTTAAAAAATTCAGATTAGTTCTTTGTGTACTGGTAAATTAGGTAGTGGAAATAACATAATTATGTTATTTCCACTTAGTCTAGGTTATTCCCTCTTAGGTATAAAGAAATGCGTCACCATCATCAGTGTTGTAATGACAGAAATACATCACCATCGTCAGAGATATATTAGTATTCACTCCATCATTCGAGTATCTAAGTGTGACGATGTGAACACAAATATGTCATCATATTTTTTATAGATCATAAGTATCTAAGTGTGATGACAAACTCGTGAACCAATCATCACTCCAATGATGACATAAGCGTGAATCATTCGTCACTCGAATAATGGAGTGAATACTAATATATCTCTGACGACGGTGACACATTTCTGTTGTCACAACACTGATGACAGTGACGCATTTCTGTTGTCATACCTGAGAGGGAATAACCTAGACTAAGTGGAAATAACATAATTATATTATTTCCACTTAGATCAAGTATCATATTGCTTTTTTTTTCTTTGAATAAATAATTTGATTTTTCGCTCAATATTAATTCTGTCTCTTCTTTTTTTTTTACAAATTCTGATTAGGTCTTCGCATACCAGTAAATTAGATCAAGTATCACATCATTTTTTTTCTTTGCATAAATAATTTGGTTCTTTGTTCAATATTAATTCTATCCTTTTTTTTTTATAAATTCAGATCAAGTCTTCGTATACCAATAAATTAGGTCAAGTATCGCATTACTTTTTTTTTCTTTGCATAAATAATTTGGTTCATCGCTCAATATAATTCATTCTCTTCCTTTTTTTTCACAAATTCGAATCAGGTCTTCGCGTACAAGTAAATTAGGTCAAGTATCACATTGCTTTTTTTTTCTTTGCATAAATAATTTGGCTCTTCGCTCAATATTAATTCTGCCTCTTCTTTTTTTTTCCACAAATTTGGATCAAGTCTTCGTATAACAATAAATTTGGTCAAGTATCACATTGCCTTTTTTCTATGCATAAATAATTTGGTTCTTCGCTCAATTATTATTCTGTTTCTTTTTTTTTTTCACAAATTCGGATCAGGTCATCGTGTAATGATAAATTAAATCAAGTATCACATCACTTTTTTTTTTATTTGTATAAATAATTTGGTTCTTCACTTAATATTAATTCTGTCTCTTCTTTTTTTTTCACAAATTCGCTTCAGGTCTTCGCATAATGATAAATTTGGTCAAGTATCACATTGCTTTTTTTTTTTTCATAAATAATTTGGTTCTTCGCTCAATATTAATTCTGTCTCTTTTTTCACTAATTCAGATCAGGTCTTCGCATAACGATAATTTGGCCAAGTATCACATTGCATTTTTTCTTTACATAAATAATTTTGTTCTTCGCTCAACATTTATTTTGACTCCTTTTTTTTTTACAAATTTGAATCGAGTCTTCACGTATTGATAAATTTGATCAAGTATCACATCATTTTTTCTTTTTTTTGAAAAAATAATTTGGTTTTTATTCACGTAACAATAAATTTAGTCAAATATTGCATTGCTTTTTTTTCTTTGCATAAATAATTTGGTTTTTCGCTCAATTGTTATTTTGTTTTTTTTTTTTTTTTCACAAATTCAGATCAGGTCATCGCGTAATGATAAATTAGATCAAGAATCACATCGCTTTTTTTTTTTATTTGCATAAATAATTTGGTTCTTCACTTAATATTAATTCTGTCTCTTCTTTTTTTTTTACAAATTCGAATCAGGTCTTCGCATACCAATAAATTAGGTCAAATATCGCATTGCTTTTTTTTCTTTGCATAAATAATTTGGTTCATCACTCAATTTAATTCAGTCTCTTTTTTATTTCACAAATTTGGATCAAGTCTTCACTTTTTTTTTATTTGCATAAATAATTTGGTTCTTCACTCAATATTAATTCTGTCTCTTTTTTTTTTCATAAATTCAGATCAGGTCATCACGTAATGATAAATTAGGTCAAATATCATATCGTTTTTTCTTTTCTTTGCATAAATAATTTGGTTTTTCGCTCAATTATTATTCTGTTTCTTCTTTTTTTTTCCACAGATTCAGATCAGATCATTGCATAATGATAAATTAGAGTCAATTATTACATCACTTTTTTTTTATTTGCATAAATATTTGGTTTTTCACTCAATATTAATTCTGTCTCTTCTTTTTTTTTCACAAATTCAGATCAAGTTTTTGCGTATCAGTAAATTAGATAAGTATCACATCACTTTTTTTTTTCTTTGCATAATTAATTCAGTTCTTTGCTTAATAGTTTCTTCTTTTTCTTTTTTTTTATAAATTCGGATCAAGTCCTCACATAACGATAAATTTGATCAAGTTTCACATCACTTTTTTTTTTCCTTTGCATAAATAATTTGGTTCTTTGCTCAAACTAATCTTTTATTTGAATTGCACTTTTCTTACGTGATGATAGGCTATCTATTAGACAAATTTGTTAGTAAATCATATTATCAGTGAAATGTACTGTTGGTAAATTGTATTATCAGTGAATTATACTGTTAGTGAATCGTATTATTAGTGAATCATACTGTCAGTAAAATGAGCTTGTCGATGAATTGATTTTGTTGGTAAAAGGTATTTCGGTAAATTTATTGTTGGTAAAATGAGATTGTCAGTAAAATGAACTTGTCTGTGAACTAATTGTCAGTGAAATGGGTGTCTTTAAAATAAGCTTGTTAGTGAAATGATTGTTTACGAAGTGGCATATCTGTGAGTTGAGTGTCAGTGAAATAATACAAATCCAAAAATTTTATATAAACATGGTATCACTGAGATTACAGATTTTAGAACCCAACTGATTGATGATAATTATTACTGTAATGCAGACTTATTTTTTAAAATCATTGTCTGTGGGATTCAAACTTTGAACCTGCTATTTAGTTAGATGATGACTAGACTACTTCACTAATCCACCACACCCTATAGAATTAAACGATTATAAAGAAAATAAATTTTAGATATAATTTTATAATCTAAAATTATTTTTTTAAAATTTTAATAGTTGTACTTGCCATTAAATTTCAAAGTAGAAAAACTTTAGAACTTGTTATAAAAAAATAAGATTTAAATATTTTTTGAAAGATATTTCGAATTAAAAGTTTTAAAAAAATATAATCTTGAAATTTTTATAAAATTATAATTAATATTATTAAAATTAGTAATAAAAAAGCAAAAAATAAAATATAAAAATATATATATATATATATAATTATAATTATTTTTTACCTCTTTGTAAACTTGTATATTTAAAATTATATAGACTTATTTTTTATATTATAAAATTATTTACTTTTTTTTTTCAGTATTAAAGGTGATCTCTTTGGCTATAACTTTTTATTAGAAATTAAGTTTCAGTTACAATGAAGATACAACTAGCCATATATACAACTTTTGGTTATTTATTTAAGTAGTTTGCCTATTTTTGAGTTTCTATACTAGCTGCTATACCTGCAATTTAACTAGGAGATTATCTATTTAAACTCTCTAGTTTTTACAAACAAGAGTATGACTAGCTACATGTACAACTTTTAGTTGCCTATTTAAGTAGTTCTCCTTAGGTTTTACACTAACTATTATATCTGCAAACCAACTAGAAAGTTATCTATTTAAACTCTCTAATCATAATTTAATTCTATCTAGTAAAGTCTTCTAACTTGGTTACCCAAATTTATATATGCTTTAGAACTTACTAACTTGGTCTATCCTCAAGATAAACCCACCAAAGCCTTCTATAATCCACTTAGACTAACCCAGTACCACAGTTGCCAAGGCTTTAACTTGAAGTTGAAGTTACTGCTGTGCTATTATGAGGTTTACTTCAACCCTGGTATTTTCATTCAAATTTCTTTTTTCTTAAATTCTTAACTGATCTCTTTCTTACTTCTAGCTAGCAAACCAGAAGGGTTGGTCTTTCTCAAGTATTACTGCTCTATAGATATCTTCTTTTTGGTACATACTTCTAGAGCACATATCTTTTTTTTCTAGTTTTGGTGACCCAGCAGTTCAGCTAGAATGTCCTTTTTCCAGAACCTAGTTATTTGGTTCTCTTGTTTTGGTCTCTGGTTTCAAGTTTAGTCTTCTTGTATTAATATCAAAAGCTTTCACTACCTCCTCACTTGGGTCTTCTCAAACAGGTTTTTAGTTATCTCAGTTTTTTAGTTTTATACACCAAAGCTCCCATTCTAAATAATGTTACCAAGATTACAGATTCTAGATCTAACTAATTGACAGATAATCATTAACAATAACATAGACAATTTTTCAAAATCATCATCTATAAAATTTTAACTCTAGACCTGCTACTTAATAGAATGATAACTAGACCACTTTACTAAGTTACCATACTTTATAAAATTATTTATAATTAAATATTTTAACTAAATATGTTTATAGAAATTCTGAATATGTACAGTCTTCCCTCTCTATAATCACACTATCAGGATCATAGTAACTTTTTTTAAAAAATGTGCTTATACAGTATTGTGCTTATATAGAGGTTTTTTTTCTATATGT
>CAJVPU010002664.1:0-10238 GCA_910591775.1 Dentiscutata heterogama | reverse complement strand
TCTCACTTGTAAAAGCCAGAGAGCTTAAATAGATAATCTTCTAGTTAGATTGCAGGTATGGTGGCTAGTGTAGAACTACTTAAATAGACAACCAAAAGTTGTACGTGTAGCTAGTTGTACCCTCATCATAATTGTAAACATTGTTAATTATCTAATAAAAAGCCCCCGGCTATAGAGGTCACTTTAACACCAAAAAAAAAAAAATAATAATAATAAAAAACTTTAGCTATGCTTGTTATACTAGTGATTTTGCCAAATTTTTTAAAATGAGTAATAATCTATTTACAGATATATAGATTAATTGGTATAAATATGAACAGGTTAAGAAAAATTAGTATAGTGAATAGGTTAGAGGAATTAGTTATTTTGATAGTAATATTTTTGAACTAATAGAGGTTTTTCTCTAGAAATCTTTTGGATATTGTGATGAAATAAGTGCCAGTTTAAGATATAGCTATTGGTATAGTCTAAAAATTGTTCTATACAAGTAATATTATGTGTATTTAATTTGTACTTAATTGCTACTAGTTGTTAAATAAAGATTAAAATTGTGTTAATTGAGATGTTTTTAAATTGTTTAGCTATGGGTTGGTTAGGCATGCTAGTTGAATATTTAGGTTGTAAAATATTAACATTAGTTATGCAGTATTTGTTTTATATTTGTTTATATAGAAGATTAGCTATTCAGAAAAGATTAATTAGTTGAAATTGGCTATATTTTGGAGTTGTTATAGCCTTATCTTAATGCTTGAGTTATTGAATTCTTATAAGTAAATACTATGGTTTAGAGTTCTGATTTGTTGTTGTTAGATATTGTAAAATATATTTAGCGTATATATTGAGGGATGGTGGATTGTAGAATTGGGTGTTGATTGAGATAGCCATCTTTTTTGTTTTACTATATTAGTATAAAGTCTTGTAATTTTAAAGCATACATGTTTTGTTAAATGTGTGCTTTATATTTGGTATATAGCTCATATTAAAATCATATTGTTAATGATATAGATAGCTTGTTTATCTGTAATTTTTGCATATTGAATTTTGTTAATATTGGTGATAATTTTGTTTGTAATAAAAGCTTTTGCTACTTTTAGTGAGGATTTTGAGTAAGCCAAACACTCAAATGACAAAAGATATCTTTTAGTTTTATATTGGTAATAGTTTGTTTATGAAATATAATGAATACTTGTAGGTTAGAGTTGTTGGATATTAATGTTGATTTGTGTGGGTTAACTTTGATATTTGTATAAAATAAAAAGAAATTAACTGTTTTGAGTATGTCTTGTAATTCATTTTTGCTTTTGGTGATTCATATTGTATTGTCTATATATGCCACTACTAAAGTATGTATTAATATTGTTTTTTGAGAAGCATTAGTATCTAGCATATATCTTTAAAAAGTAGTTTCGATTTAGCTAATTATTGGATCATAGTATATTTTCCAGAGTATTGGGAAGAAGGTTTCCTCCTAGTTAATTCTGTCTTGTACTGTATAGAGTTTAGTCATTTCAATATCTGTTATTACTATATTTTTTCTGCTATTTAGAAGATGACTAAGTAGATTAGTGAATTATGTAGAAATAGTAGGGTTTTTATAAAGAGAGGAATGTGAATAGTGTTATATGCCTTGAATATATCTTATGCAAAAATCTAGTATTCTTTGCTAGTAATATTCACGTGTTCGATAATATAAATTACTGTTTAAATCAGTTGGAGGGTTAAGATATATAGGAGAGCTACATTGTTGTTTTTTGAAAGAATTTAATGCTTAGTGAATATGTGGCTTAGATGAAGTATTAGTATTTTCATAAAGATTTTTTGTATATATTCAATTAGTATGAAGGGGTGTATAGTATATAGTTTAAGTCGTTGTAATATTGTTTTTTTTAGAATAGCCTATATATTTGCCATCCTCTAGCCTTTTGGTATTTGTTCTAATTCTAGATATACATTGAAGATTAGGAGTAATGATGATATTGTAATATAAGATAGGTGTTTTAAGATATTCCCAATAGCCCTGTAACTTTTTGTACTAGAACAGTATTAATTATATTGGTTAATTTCTTATGAGTTATAGGTAGAGTTAGAGGTCCAATCTAGATAAATCCATTATCTATTTATCCATATCTGAATTTATCCCGATATTCATTTACTATTAGTATCTGGATAATCTGACAAATATTTGGATAATTATCTGGATATCAATAGTAAAATAAATATCTGAATGAATTCAGATCTGGATATCCAATAGATAAATGAATAAACAGATAATAGATAGGAACTCTAGGTAGAGTGAGATTATTGTAAATATATAGTGAAATGTTAGAGAGAGGTTGTAGGTAGAGTGTCTATTTATATTCAAGGTTTAGGTTTGTTAGATTAGACTTAGTCTAGTTGTTAAAGTAATTTCTTATTGCTTGTTTTATTTTTTTCAGATTTGTAATTATTTTGTCAGAGATAATTATTTTATTGTATATAATATTTACTTATTTGCAACTCAGTATACTGTTAATCATTCTTGAGATATTTGTTTTTATGTTATTGTAATATTACTAAATATAAGTGCTGCTTTTTTTTCGATACTTTGGGCTTTTCAAATTGTATTTTTCAAGTTTTTTAGTTCTATAAGAAAGTGGGCATAGTTTGAGATTAAATTTGTTAGTTGGCAAAGTGTTGTTTATATCTCAGTTAGAGAATTTATCTTGTTAAAGATGTTAATAGTTTGAGATACAAAAGTAAATGAGCATAGAAGTTGAATTAAGCAGATAGTGCAGAGTATATTGTTAATTGTTTTGAGTGCTATATGAAGCTTGGTAGCTTTTAATAAGAATGCATGAAAGGTTTTTTATAACTTGAGGGTTGTTGGCATTTCTTAGTTAGCAATTGTCTTGATTGTATTTGACTATTTGTTTCAATATTTGTTAAACTAGTCATAGTTTATAGAGTGAGATGAGATATTTAGGATATACATGTTGGCAAAATTCCAAACTATTATAATTTAGGTTTGGGCGTGCCCAAATTCCAAACTCTGGCCAAACTCATATCTTAAAATTTTTATTAATAATCTTTATTTAAACAATTCAGATATATATTTATAGCTATATATAATACATCTGCAAAATTTTAAGATTATTTTTTTGATTTAATTTTTTATAAATAGCAATTGTATTTTTGGGGTTTGGGATTTGTTTGGGTTTTGCCAACAAGTATAATTTAGGATCTTGAACTCGTTTTTAATAGCTTTTGAAAAATCTTTCTAGAAGTTAGAATTTATTTATTTATAGAGATAAATCTTTTTTTCTTTTTCTTAGATCTTGGGAGTTTAAGATTAAAGTTATTTGTCCAGGTGATTTGAATGATCTTTGGTTACTATTAGTAATTTTAGTTGAATCAATTAGTATAAGTAGACTAAAGTTAAGTATAATTTTTGGGTTGACTTAAATATTATCAATTTGGCTCTGTAGAGAGCCACATCTTCAGGTAGGTTCTGTAACTGAAAAGAAGTTTAGAAGGCTTGAAGATGATAAGGATTGCAAGATAAAAAAACAATTTAGAAGTTCTTTTGCAATATTTAGTATTATTGTTAAAGTTATCAAAAATAATAATATGCCAATTTTTGTGTCTTGCTTTAAGAAGCCAATTTGCAATTGTGTATTGGGTTAAAATTGACTGGTTAGAGTGATTAGAAGGTAAGTATAAAGATATGAGTTGGAGTTTGTTGTTAGATAAAAGGTGAAAGTCTATATATAATATAGTGTCTGAAAATATTTATATATTGTGAATATAAGATTGTAAAGCTTTGTATAGTGCAATTGCAACATCAAGGCTTGCTTTACATTATACTTTGTTTTTTAGAGAGAAGTTTGATGTATGTATACTGTAATATAAGTTTGTAAGAAATATAGATACTAAATTTTTTAATTTTGTTTTAGTTATAAAGATAATATGATAGTTATTTGTAATACAAAATTTGAGCCAGACTTGAAGTTTAAGTAAGTTAGTAAGTCCTTGTATGTTGTGGGTGACTATGTTTAAATATTTGTGAATATTGAATTTAGTAGTTAAAGGTAAGTTATTATTATAATCAAAAGAGGAGGATGGTTAGTTGAAATATTCTAAGAAGGGTAAGGTGTGTGGGCTTAAAAGTGTTATTGGTAAAGGGCAGAGTTAAGACTAGTAGGCAGTAAGCCGGTTTGTAAAGTTTTATTCATAGAAGTGGGAAAAAATTATCTAAGATGTCCTAGTAGGAGTCTGGTAAGTTAGAAAATTTGAAAAAATAAAGAGATATGTTTTAAAAATTGAAATGGTTTTGTAGTTTTGTAATAGTGCTTTTGATTTTGTTATAATTAGTAATGAGAATATAAATTGTGTAATAAAGATTTGTTTGCTCTAAATAAAAGGTGATTTCAGAAAGTTGAGATAGAATTGGTGGTTTAGTTGAAGTATTTGGAATTATGTAGATTTCAATCTATTTGCTTAGAATTTAGTAGAAGAAGTAGTATTTTCTCAAGAGTCGAGCCATATCAATTAAAGCTTTGTGGCTTGTGATCAATATAGTTAAGTTAGCTTTGGTAATAAGATTAGCTTTACTAAAAAGTAAAGGTTTATTTGTGGGGTTGATGATTATATAAAAGAGTGGAAGTAGAATATTAAATTTGTATTTGTCTTGAATTTCTGCTACAAATTTCTTGGCTTGGTGTGTATCGGAGATAGAGAAGTTGTAGATTCTAGTTGTTTTAATAGAGTATAGGTCTGTTGGAAGTAGTTTTTTTTTGTACAAAGAAATCATTTAGGATATATTGAAAGCTATAGTGTTCTCTAAGAATATCAATGTATTTACGAAACTCTGAAGCATTAGTTGGATTGCAAGGGAACAAATAGTGGGTAGCTAAGATAAGGTTTTGAGAAGTTGATAGAAGCTAAAGTTTTGCTTCTAGTAAGTTAAAATAATTTAGAGGTATTCTTTTTACAATATAGTATTTTATTAGTTTAGTACAATATTCAAAAAGATATAATAATCTAGCCTGTTCTGTAATTAGAAAAAGGTCTTAGATTTCAATATAAAGATTAGCCAGGTCATCTGGAAGTGGTTCAAGAACCATAAAGAAGTAACTATTTAGAAGCTTGTCAAAGGTAAAAATTTTTTATAAAGCTAATACTGTAGCTTGAGTAAGTTTATAGTCTTGAATTGGCAAAGAAAAAAGAAGAATTTGTTGCATTGATAATTTTATTTTAAGTAGATCCTGAAATAAGGGAATAAATAAAGTTAAGTGTGCTTTGTTGATTAAGCTACAAAGTTTTTCAAAGCTAAGTAGACAATTTATTTATACAAAGTTGAGACAGTAAGTAATTATTTAGACACAATTGTGTGGACTATTGGTGAGAAAATCTGTATTGTATATAAAGTTTATAGCTAATTTGGCTTTGAGTTTAGTAAAGATTTGGTCTCTGTTAAATTTATTTTAAAGTAGACATTGTGTAGTCTTTTGTATTTTTCTATTGCTAGTAATAGTAAGTTGAATTCTTTTTGATATTGTAGTTGAGTTTCATTATTTTTTGTAAAGGATTGAAAGAAGGCTGAGTTTAAGTATTTGAATTTTGGTTTAATTGCATTTGGTAAGTTGTATTGAGTTGTATTGGTTTGGATTTTATGTTAAAAAAAATTTAAAAGAAGCTTGGAAGATAAAAAAGTATTAATGATTGAATCATTATTCTAAACTGTTGTATTAAAATTTTGTGTACAAGCTTTTGCTAATGCAATAGTAACTGAGTTATACCAGGTAAGTTAATGGTTATCTTTGATATATTTCTTTTTTGAAAAGTTGAAGATAAATGCATTGCTATATAACTTCTTTAGAAGTGTAAATAATTTAATAATTGTATTAGATTGGGTATCTATAAGATCGTCTGGATTTTCTTTTGATTGGGTTTGTTGTAAAGATTTGTTAGAGGTCGATTAATATTGGTCTGGGTTCTAGAGATTATTTTGAGTAAGGTTTGAAAATAGATTGGATATGTTGTAATAATCAGTTACCAAAGTTGTAGTTTGGGATCTTCAGATATATGTATTATTTTCTATGCTTGTTTGTTTGTTTAGATTATTTCTTACACTGCTTTGTTTGTTTAGATTATCTCTCATGCTTGTTTGTTTTGGTCAAATGATGTCATGGATATTTTTGATAGAAGTTTGCTAAATTTCTACTTTGAATTAAGTTTTTTAATATAATATGTAGAGATTCTGTAGTAGCAGTATTAGAAGTGGTGCTAGTTTCATCTTTAGATTGTAAAGTTAGTTTTTTCTTTTTTATATCAGTAAATTTATATGTGTGAATATTGCGCAAGAATTTGCAATATGCAAAAATAATACAATATTGTGCAAAATATTTTGAAAACTTTCGCAAAATCAAAATTTGAAATATTTTGTGCAAAATTTTGCAATAATTTGCAAGATATTTCGAAAACTTTCAAAAACTCAAAATTGAAATAATTCGCAAAAATATTTTGTAATATTTTGCAAATTATTTCAAAATATTTTTTTAGATAAATATTTGAAATATTGTAAAAAAGTTTAAAAATATTTTAAGATTCATCAGAATATTGCGAAAACAAGCTGAATTGTAAATATATACCTGGATCATACCAAGAGTATATTGTACTAATACATTTCGATAATATTCAAAACATGTATTTTTTATATTAGCACTTTACAAGTTATCAGCAATTTAAATAAAGCAAAAAATTTCAAAAGTTATTGTTAGGTTTTTAAACTTTGCAATATTTCAAAAGATATTTCGATATTCTAAAATATCGAAAATAATTTGCGAAATATTTCACAACTTTTGAGAAATATTTGAAAATTAAATTTGCTAAATTCTCAAAGCATTTTAAACACTTTCGCAAATTTTCAAAAAATTTAATAAATAATTTTACGGCTTTTTTACATTTCATAAAATATTGCAACAACATAAATTTAAATTATTTGAAATGTTTTAAAATATTCTACAAAAGATTAAAATAAACTTATTAAGCTAATCGCAAATTTAAGAATTTAAATTAAGTATTTATTAAATATCACTTTAATTTAAAGCTTTTTCGAAATATTCAAAATATTCCGATAAGTTAAAGAAGCATTATTTTTATTAAATCAGTATTATTAAATATTCTTTATATAATATTTTAAAAATATTTTAAAATATGTTAATTATTAGTTATAGAAAATATTTAAATACATTCAAAGTATTCTTAAATAATTTAGTAATTATTAAAAATATTTACTTTAATTTAAAATATTGCGTAATATTTCGAAAATATTCAAACTTTTAATATAAGTATATAACAATTATAATTAAAGTTTGTTTAATGTAAATTTAAAATTTTTGAACTTATTCGAACTTTTAAAAATTTGCAATATTTCAAAATTATTCTCATTATTCTTATTATTTGTAAATATTAATTAAAGTTCTATTTAATAAATATTTAGATTTTTAAAAATTATTGAATATTTTCATAATTTTTCACAATATTTTGAAATATTTTCCATATTTCGAAGCTTATTTAAAAAATATATAAAAGCTTTAATAAATATTTAAATAAGTAAATTTATTTTTCAGATTTTTACAATATTTTAGATTTATTCTTATTAATTAATTCTTTGTTTACATTTACAACGCTACTATTTTTAAATTCTTTCGAAAACTTCCGAATATTTTTTAATATAATAATTTATTTGACCAATAATTATCTTACTAAAAAGGTAAAAATTTTACATAATGAAAACTTTTATTTCCTTTTAATAATTTCTTACATATCAAAAAACCCAATTATATAAAAATCTAAAATACTTTTACTTAACAATAGAAGAATATACAATATGTATATATCATGAAATTTTTATAAATGATTATCATTTGTTTTTAGTGCAGATTAATTTCTCTACATTATTCATTTATTCTTAATATAGTAATAAGTGGTTGAAAGTTGCTAGAATTTAAAACATTTTAGGCAATCAGTGATATTTTATTGTTTAATATCAGTTACGAAATATTTTAAATGTATTTAATAATTTAATTTGAATAAAGATAAAAATTTCAAATTTATTACAATAAATCAAAATATTTTAATAGTATATTATATAAGTAGTATATAAAAAGATTGATTACTTTAGATAATTCAAATTATTTAAATGATTATGCAAGTAATAAAAATTTTTAAAGATTTTTGTATATGCAAATAAATTTTGAGTGTATTAGAATATTTTTGAAAATATATAAAACTCATAAAAATATTTTATTTCCTCTTTGTATTTTCAAGTTATTTAATTTCGATAAAATTAATTCGCTTTATCTCTCGATACTTCAAATTTTCATCCAATTTCTCGATATTTTCTAACTTCGTCAATTTCACTTTATTAAAATTTTTACCTTTCCCAATTATATTTCACTTTTTTACTATTTCTGATAATATTTCATTTTTTCACCTTTCTCGATAATTTTCACACTTTCACCTATTCTGAAACTTTTTCACGTCTTTCATATTAATTCGAACTGTCTCTATTTTATTTACTTTCTTTTATTTTATTTTATTTTATTTTATTTTTATATTATCCTTACAAACTTTTTTTTCTTATTTTATATTATTTTTATATTATTTTATAATTTTAATTTTATTTTAATTTTATTTTAATTTTAATTTTATTTTATTTTCATATCTTTAAAATGTCTTCGACTTATTCACAAAAAATTGTAGATAAGTGCAGATTTTTCAGAAGTTTTGTTACTGGAACTTATGTGTCTTCAGATTCTCCACAGAGAACTGAAGTGCATTCTCTTGCTATTAGTCACAGACCTTCGTTTATTGCTCAAGATCCTTCAATTAATATATTTTCTTTAAAATTTTTTAGATTTTTTTTCATTATTTCGTTCGATTTATTTTATTTTTTTTAAATTTTTATTTAGATAATATAACTCTTGCTCAAATAATAAATAAGCTTAATGAGCTATCTGATAAAATTGATCAAATTGAAAGAAAGGTTTTTGAAATAGATGAAAGGATTTTGGAAGATTTTGACACTATTCAAGAAATAGCGTTCATTAAAGTAATTATTATTTATATATATTAATATTTATAATTAATTAATTTAATTTAATAATATATAATTTTATAATAGCATAATGTAAAAGAAATTGCCAAAAGCCTCATTGAGTATAATATTTATCCTACTAAAACTGAATTACGGCAGGCTATGGCTGAACATCTCGAAGAAAATGAACCTGATTTCTGGGCAAGAATGAAAAGCAAAAATTGGAATACTTATTTTAAAGATAATTTCGAAGCTCCTGTAATTTTAATTCATTATTATAAATTTTATATTTTTCGAAACCATTCGAATTATTTTGAATTATTTTTTTTAACATATTGCATTATTTTGTACAATAATTTTTTGTATTAACTATTTTTTTACATAATTTATAGCTCTTAAAGCAACAGCATTCATTGAGGAGCGCTTTATCCTCCAAAATTAAAGATGCAATGTTTTCTGTCTTTGGTGAAGCTCAACTCAATTCGATCAACTCCAATGCTTCTCCTGCTATCGTAGCAGCGTGGAAAGCTTTTCAAAAGACTAAGTCATGTTATAAAAAGCTTTTTATGCCAATTAGCAATGACAACATTAATGATATCTATATTGCAAGAATTTTAACCAAGGCATGGCCTAGCATATATAATCACAATATGTCAGATAATGTTAAGCGATCGCTACGATAAGTTGAAGATTGGTGATGATATCGTTAAAAATAGATTATAAAAATATATTGTAAATATTTTATTAATTTTTTAATATTTTAAATTTTTTTAATATAATCTTTAAATTTTGAATATTTGCAACTTTAATAAAACTATAGGATAAATTAGAATCAAGAACTCTTTTTCTCACTTCTGTTTCTGGTAAAAAATTGGTGACTGAAGATAAAGAAGTTGTAGAAGAAGAAAAGTCACGTGGAAAAAATAATATCATTAGAGTCAAGCAAATAAATCTTCTTCTTTGATAAGGCTTGTTCTCTTATTTTTTTATATTAAGCTCAATTATATTTATATAGTACTTATATACATTATAGCTATAAATTAAATATCTTTAGCTTTCATTCAACTCAACTCTCCCCGACGATCCCTCATACCAACTTCTCCAAAAAGGCTGACCTACGAAAACTATACAGTTAATATGTTTAAATACCACAAAACTT
>CAJVPU010002663.1:0-10239 GCA_910591775.1 Dentiscutata heterogama | reverse complement strand
TTATAACAATACATATACAAATAAAAAAAGACAAAATCACTTCGAAAAGTGGCATATCTTTAGAGGCTGGAAGCACGGGTGTAAGGTTTGTGACGAATGCGATCACCATTCACATCTATATTGTAAGACATGCAAAAAAATAGCAGATGAAACATATAAGTGATGTTAATGTGATAATTCTCGAATTATTAACGTCAAATAAAATAAATCTGAATTAGCGATTTGGTAATAGTTTGAACAAAATTTACCGTTATTGTGATACATTATTTGTCCACATTCGTTAGCGTAATAATTCCGCATGTAAAATTTATCCGTACCACCTTAGAAGGCTTATCATAGCTTATTTGTGAGACTGCAAAAGTGATATTATAGACGGAACGGCTATAGAAAAGGAATACGTGGGTGGATGACGAATTTAGTATTACGAGAGACCTGAAACACATATTTATTATTTTATATAACATATTATCACTTAGCTCAGATTGATGTTTCTAAATTTTAACTGTGTTATTAAATGTGTATGATACAAACTTGAGGCTGGTGACTACCAAGAGATAACTTGAAAACCAACTGACTCATAACTTCACCGCCAATTGACTGGAGCAGACATGAAGTATGGCGTCTCCAGGGTAAATGTACAGTACACCAGGGAAGCACTCGCCGCCAATTGACTGGAGCAGACACGAGTAACTTCAGCGTAGTCAGTTGATCAACTGTCGCCGCCAATTGACTGGAGCAGACACGAACAGTTGTTAGTCACCAAGCAACTCATACTTCACCGCCAATTGACTGGAGCAGACATGAAGTACGGCGTCTCCACGGTAAATGTATACCAAGGGAAGCACCCGCTGCCAATTGACTGGAGCAGATACGAGTAGCTTCGGCATAGTTGCACTCTCATAATTTGTATAGTATAGCTTGCATAACAGAAATGAAGTTTCAAAGATGTTTGTGCATTCTCCAAATTTGATTGGTCTGCATTTTTATGATCGGCAGTACCAGGGACGTGTAAAAATTTGATATCAAAACGCGTAACTAGACTTACCAGTTACGAATATGACTGTAGTTCTTAGATCTCTCAAATTCTTAGAGTTTAAAATATCTACCTCAGAAAAAATACCGTACTCTTATTTTAAAGAGGTTTCAGCTCAACATTGGCAACTAAAACATTATCTGAGCTTTCGTTTAAGAAATGACGAACCTATTTTGTCGTGGTCTACAATATACAACGAATGGCGACAGTCTCTTGAATTTATTTCTAAAAACTTGAATAAAACTATTCCAGGATGTGTGTCCAGCTTTTGCGTTGAACTACTAAAAATTTGTGACACTTTTGAAGGTGCCATGGTTCTCCGAGGCTGTGAGAAGTTTTATGAAGAATTTTATCAACGAAGTATTGATCTGCAAATTGCTGAAAGACGTCGACTCTTGGAAACAACAATATTTTCGGAACAAAAGTTTACGGAATTCTTACAAGCATCGGGTCAAAAGCGAATAGTGGAGGATATTGAAGAAGCCGCATCGTCCAATGAAAAGCGTGTTTGTCATAACGTCGTGCCTGAATTTGTTTGTACTTAAATTCGAATCCATATTGTTTGTTACGCGCAAATATTTTATTAACATTACTTCTTCCAATTTATTTCACAAGTCCCGAAATTGCGACATAGAAGAAAATAAAAACAACGAGGAGGTATAAAACTTATTACTGGTAATTGAAATTTTTAAATAGACATTAGAATAATTGACTAACTTTTTAATTTCTTGAATAGTCTGATTTATTTAACAATCAAGAAGGAGGTGTTGAATATGACACCGAAGTTAGAAATCTTTTGAATGAATCAGAGACCTGTTCACAGGAACTTAGCACCATTCTAGCCGCTTTTAGAACCTATCAACATGAAGCAAAGAATATTATTTCGGAAAATGAAATTATGGATTTAAGACCATCTTCTGAATTTGTTCTCTTGTACCTAAAAGAAGTGGAGTATGACTTGTTAATCGAAAAGGTTTTTGAGCCTATTGACAAAATCTTTCCAAAAGAGGCTGATGACTTTCTAATCGATTTCTTTTCAGAGGTAACTTATTTAGTGCTTCGTTGGCGGATTGTAAATCATATACCATCGTATCAAGTATTAATTCAAAGAAATAAAAATGTGACCTGTCCGATTTGATAAAGATATTAAATTTTTTGTCTTACATACAGAAACTAAGCGAACAACAATGGGAGGATAAAATCGAAAGCTTGATGGAAGATAATTCAGGGCAAAATAAATTTATAATAAAGTTAAAAAGATTAATAATAGAAACGTTACCGATTTTGTAAGAATTCAATGAATGCATCTTTGTTTGTATATACTAATATGTATTTTATAATTTCTAGTTTTGACTCCTACAAATTAATGTCTGATAATCCACTTAAAAATAAAGAAATGACAGAAGAGGAATACATGAATACTTATATTAATCCGATTTTAAAAATGCATTGACCCGGTTTTCCGATATTAGATATGTTCCGTAAGTATATATTTTCATCAGCTTACCTTCTTAATTTATAGCAACAATTATCCATATTCTTGCAGAGGTGGCAAGGCTATCAAAGCCTCTACGTATCGAAAAACCATGATGAACCAGAAAGGAAGCGCAGATCGTGCGGATGGGATAGCATACACATCCAACCAACAAAATTCTTATGAAATTTCTGTTACTGAGGGGAGCCGGTCATACGTTACGGAAAAAAACAAAGAAATTTGTGATTTCATTCAAAATGCAAGAGCGGCAAAGGATATGATTAACTTTGTTGTAACTAAGGAAGTATTACATAAACGACCACTTCCAGCATATTTTCGAACATTCATGGTCCAAGTTTTCGAGTTTAACTTGCGGTTCTATTTTATGGAATATCTTGGTATGGACTACATCATATCAATACCAAATATGTTTAAAGTTATGAATTGACCTTTCCTTTTTATAAAAGCTCAGTATTGTATCTTCGAAATTGAAACATGCGAAGTACCTACGGGATGGAAGGAAACCCTGCAATTTTCCTCTTTTTATCGCGCAATTGTAACTTGGGCAGTAAGTCATCACTGCTGTTTGTGAGAAATTCCTTTTTTTTTACTGGTTTACATTTTGTTTTGCAGCTATTGGTAGGAGAAGCCGATAAAAAATTTCAAGAATCAAGGAATAAAAGGAGTTCACGTCTAAGCAATTCTCACAATATACGAAAATTGCTAAGGCTTTCACATAATGACGATCGGGGCGGTACAAAAAAAGACATGACGATGAATAAGCTTTTCTAGATAAAAGTATGGCTGACTAAGTAATTTTTTAATTTTTCGAATCGCCAAAATAGAATATATCACGTGGTAGATCACTTTTACCATGTGTTTTAGAACTTTTTTATATGCAGTATTGTAAAGTGTAGCGCGTATTGTTTGTCCATATCAGATTTTATTTTGTAATATGTGAACACCTATGATTTGGTATGCCAAATATCGCTGAAAAATTTCCAAATTTATGAATGATTAAGGTAGACAAAAACATGATTACCGGATACAAGACCCCCCCCGTTATAGTAGATCCACCATGTAGTATACCCGGATGCGAATCACAGGATCTAACCTGAACTTTTTTCAAATATCTGGACTGCCTACTATAAATGAAAAATGTGCATATCCTTCAAAGCTTTTCTTTTAATAATATGAACTCTCGGCTGCATACTGGACTCGGGATATATTATAGGGTTTTAAAAATTGGTGGAATATAAGAGACCCGGGTCTTGTATCCGGCGTTTTACGGTACTTATAGGGCAAAAATAAAATAAATTTTAATTTTGCATTTTGTTAAAAAATCGGGCGTTACTTCTGTATGTACTACAACCCAGAATCATACCGTAAAAAAATTGTCATGCCGATATCAATATTGATATAGATAAACTTTGAATAAAAAGCGGACCGTTAAGTCATCTAACAGCTGTTAAATTAAATTACCGCGTGTTAAAATGGCGCACACGATAACTGCTGTTAAGCCACTGTTGAAGTGCTGTTGGCTTTTTCTTAATAAACATATATAAAATCTCTAAGCCACTGTTGAAGTACTGTTGAAGTGCTGTTTAAGTGCTGTTGATACACGTGATAATAATAAATAATAATTTACTCATAAACCCGAATATCTCGTGATCATTATTTTAACCGCGACCGAGGCCTAAGCTTAGTCTTCGCTTCTAACTTCAGATTAGCAAAAGGCTAATTCGATATAAATTTATTTAAGAGATAATAGTGTCTAATAAATATTTATAGCTTATCTCGCATCATGTAACGCTAATCGATTTTCATATGACCTTTTCTATTTTTATTAATTATCGTATGCGTGGTTGCGGTAAAATAGTACATATAGATAAAGCCCCAAAATAAGTACCTTTTTATATGAGTGATCAAAAATACAATGGCATGATTTCATAGCCACATAATATCGATATAAAATCCTTCTAGAGTATTTTTTTTGCCGATATTCCACCTTTTTACACTAGGTTGTTTTTGTGTTGATAAGACAGTTGCTTGAGCTATTTGTGTGGGTATGCTTAGTCAAGCAAAAAATTTTGTCTCTAATGTTGAGCGATAGGGCCTCTGACTATGTGTGTTGTGAGATCAAACATGCTCATAATTACCATTTGGTAGTCCAGTACTTTGGCAAAAGTGCTCGTTTGTTCCGCAAAATATGCTATCTAGCTATCTATTAATAATAGTCTTTTTGGTGCAGTCATAACTTTTTGAGGTAGGCTTAGATCCGACTGTTTCCTCTCTAAAATTTATTTTTCTTTTTACATTTATAAAAACACTATCATAGAGGGCGCAATTGTCGGACTATTATTGTCTACGTAGCGAGGAGAGGAAGACCCAATAAGCTTCTCATGGTTTAGTCCACTGAGCTACGAGATGAGAAATAGTTCGAATGTATCCACCTCGAAACTTATATAAACATGCTATTTTTCTTTATCTTGGGCGTGACCATTATCTTCAATGTGGGGCATGTGTAAGGAGGAAGGTGATGCAGACTTCCTAAACAACTGAACTACACCACAGAGAGTGATTGAATGTATCTACCAAAAAATAAAATTATAACCAAAATTTAACCTTACCATACTATCATTGATTAGTAAAGTTATATTCAACCTGAACCGGGTATATATTGCATTTCAAATTTGTTAATTCATGTTGAATTGCTTTTGTGTTGATAAAACGACCACCCAGGTTACTTGTTTATGGGTATGCATAGTTATGCAAAAAATTTCACTTGAGTTTTCACCTCTTGATGATAGGGCCTCTGACTTTGTATGTTGTGTATTCGAAAGGGCATAATCATCATTTCTGGTGGCTCAGTACTTTGGCTTGGGTGGTTTTTCAGTCCACAAAAAATAGACAAGATAAACTTACTTGGTTCATATAAAATATAATTTCAATCTTAATTTTTTATTTATTTTTGTTTCACTCTCCTGCCTCTTAATCAACTATGAGAACTGGTGCAAGTGCAAGAGCTTCGAATTTTTTTTGATATGAACCAGAATTTTTCTTGATAAGATATGTATTCAGGAACTTCTATCAACACTTTCTCAGCTTCTTTTCTGGTACATATCGATAACTACAGTATATGTATCAATTCTCCACTGAAATATTGTCAGAAGGTATGAAGTCAGTAATTGTTATCAAAATAGAATTGGGGTTGAAAAGAATGAATAGAACATCCACTAATTATAAACATTAGCTAATATGGGCAATGCTCGTGGAATATTTCAAGTTGGTATTTGACGAGATATATTTAATAATTTATTTATTCGATTATTTTGTAGATGCGCAACAACATATATGAATAACTAAACTCTATTCATTAGTTTGGACACTTTTTTCCAAAACTTGGTCCCAACCAATGCGTATCCTGTGTGATGCTCGCGGGGTACAGTTAAATCGAAAACAATGAATTTTTGCTCACATAAATACTTGTCAATAATTTTAATTACACTACGCCAGTCATTGGCATATTGACGTACAATTCTAACTAGTTCATCTGTAGTACATGACCCATTAAACAAACAGACGTGTGTGAGATTTTTTTGTATTATCTTCGGACAGTCAAAGTAACTCTGGGATACATATATTGAACTGATGTTATAATGTCGTCCTTCAACAAAATAAGGAATAATTTTCTCCTGCACTTTTTTCGGATCAGCACATACATCTTCGAATATAGCCACTGTACTCCTATTAGGAGAAAATGAATCTACCTTAGGGATTTTATCAAGTTTCAAAGATCGGAATGTAATATTTTCATGGTATGGTTTCGGACTATTCGCAATTATCTGATACGCTGATTTGAGGTACATATATTTGGACTCTTTAAGATTATGACCAATCAAGACCAAATCATCACACTTAATATAACGTGTCCCTTCTTTCTTACCATTAAATATCCGATAAAGTTTATCCCCAAGCATAAGATTGAGAACCTCATTAGTTTTCTCTGAATTAGTATGACCTGAAATTAGAAGAGTGAAAGGCTATTGAGGCGTACTAGAATGGCCATTATATTTTTGAGCATCTTTAATCTCATTAATGTGGTATACTAGCCTATCAACCGGTTCAAGCTTTTTGATTTTCATCTCAGACTAAGTATTAATAATAATATACTAAAAATAATTTTTTAATCCTTAGTTTCATCCAAGAATCCTTTCTCAATTAGCATATACTTGATATAAGGAAAAAGGTCACATGTATAAGGCACTTCAATAAGACATATACCTTGGTTTTTGCATATATTCCGCTTTTTCTGATCACGCATCTTTTGTGATTTCAAATTTTCACTCTCCCTAAGATATAGACTATTGTGATGATAGTGTTGGGGGCCCTAGAATTCAAACGCAAGACGTAATTCCTCATTATATCCATCTAAGTGTAATCTATCTAAGAACTTAGCCCTACATGGTGGGAATTTCTTATCTAACAGATCTTCAAAAATATATCAGCATTTACGCTCACAAGTATGGGGACAAATGGGGCACCATTCAAATTTCAACTTCTGAGTCTTATAAGGTACTTCCCACTGATGTTTTCCATTTTCACATGACTAAAGATACACATTTAAGCCATTTATTTGCCCAGATTTTGTTATACAAGTCCCACCACGCTTCTTGGCAAATTGCTGTGCCTTGTTAAATTCATTATTAGAAATATGAATAAAGTGAACTAATCCAGTGCGTTGATTTTCTGATAATATATTTTTGGGCAGAAGTTGAAGCGTTTTAGTATTCACGTGTAAGAGCTCTTCTCTCACAAATCTACGCGTTGGAGCATATTCATCATCATCACTTCTGAGGTAATATAAAACTGGTTCATTTTTCATTACTACGATTTTTTGAATTTTTTGTAATGAAGGGCTCCATACTTCACGTTTATTAGATCTAGAGAACCTGCCAGAAAGAAAAATATACGATTAGTAATTATGTTACCCAAATCTAACGCCAGTTTTTCTCCATAAAGCAATTCCGCTCGGCCATAAGTTTCAAATACTGAATATATTTTGTAGTTTTTTTTTAGGTAAATTGAACCCTCCTTAGATTCAACGATCGGTACTACGAAGTAAAAAAGACAACGATCTTGACGATCTGGGAATTCCAAGTTCCTCATGGCATATAAATTTGGATAAAACTACTGATTAAGAATGTTATACTCATTGCCCTTATAGCCCTTTTAAGTCCCATTCGTGCATTCTCTTATCGCAGAATCGCGTAGGGTCTAGGTATTATTCGTATTATTCGTAATGTTCATTAATAAAAAAATCGACCGTGAGAATTAATTCTGCGTTAAGGTAACACCACATAAAATTTAATGTGGGCCAGTATTAGGCGAACCATCACGAACACAGAAAGTCGCAGTTTAATCAGCAGAAGTTTAGTTTATTGATTTACTTGTGCATCTACCATTTTCAACCCGAGTTCAACCAGAGTTCTACCCTAGTTTAACCCATATTTATATTTTATTATAGATTCATTATGAGAATAATTTAACCAAACTTCAACTAGAGTTCATAACATTTTCTGTACATTTCTATTTCGTGTCTTTCAAAAAAAATATTATAACAACTCGAATCGGTATTACATCCGAGATGGACACATAATTAACTGGTAATAAATGCTTATCTCGGATTTGCACATCTCGGATTTGTTTACGGACCAGGTGATCTCAAATGGTATCATACGCTTATAATACACCCGAAATAGATCCCACCTGCCCGAAATAGATTATACAACATATCAAAAATCGTGACTATTTAAATTTTAATATATAACAATGATAACGATTAGTAAATTTTGGATAAGCCACTGTCTCCTGAAAGGAGGATGCTTCGCATCTGAAGTGCTGTTGGCTTTTTCTTAATAAACATATATAAAATCGCTAAGCCACTGTTGAAGTGCTGTTGGCGAGTTAAATCTTTAATAAACTCCCTATGATTAGGGGAACCATCACGGAACGATCACGAAAAATTTTATTAAATTCTTATATATGATTAGGAGAACGATCACGGAATGTCGCAGTTTAATCAGCAGAAGGTAATAATTCATAGATTTACCCGTGATTTGATACCCATGATTAGTACCCGTGACTCATAAACAGTTGATACGTAGAACGTGGTTGCATTAAAATAGCGCACATATGTATTTAAAATATATCGAACATCCCGCATAATGCTTTCTGTTCCATGTGACTGAACAATCTTAGTAGAATGAGACACGGTTAGGATGTACGTATAACGGTTATTCTAAATTTGCATCGTGTTCTATAATTGTGGTGCCGAATTTAGTAAACATGCAATTGTTTGCTAGTAATTATGAATTATCGTAGTAAAAGTTGTATTCAGGTTAATACACGTGCTATGTTTATTAAACGTCTAATTGTGCTATTAATAGAATACCAAAAATTATAGCTGGAGTGTACAAATATTTATGGTTTGTCTGGTGAACCGCCTCTTAAAAACAAACATATTATTGTTCGCATCAAAATTTATCGTATACGTATAACCTGAATATAGCGAGCCACATAACAATAACCAACTTGAAACATTCCTTGAGTATTAGGTGCATAAAGCTCAAATAAGTACGTATATAACATCTCTTTTTTCTGAAATTTTTCAGCACGAATGTACCTTAACCATGTTAAAAATCTACCCTTTCCTACGTACATTGGATAGTTTTTGTGTCGATAAGACAGTTGCCAGAACTATTAGTGTGGGTATGTTTAGTCAAGCAAAAAATTTCGTTTCTGTTATAGAAGCAATAGAGCCTCTGACTATGCATAGTCTTCTCAGGTGCAGTCATTGCTTTTCAAAGCAGGCCCGGGATCTGACTGTTACCTCCCCACAATTTATTTTTTTCTATGCTTATAAAAACCCAATTTTAGAGGGCACGATCATCAAATTATTATTGTTTGCGTAGTAAGGAGAGGAAGATCACGCAGGCTTCCCGCGGTTTAGTCCACTGAACTACGAGATGAGAAATAGTTTGAATGTATCCACCTCGAAACTTAGATAAATACATAACATTTTCCTTTATCCTGGGTGTGATCATCATCCTCGATGTGGGGCGTGTATTAGGGGGAAGGTGATGCAGACTTCCTAAACAACTGAACCACACCACAGAGAGTGATTGAATGCATCCACCAGAAAAAATAATAAACAAAATTTAAGAGACTTGTCTCATTGCTCTGCAATACCTTACCATACTGTCATCGATTAGTAAAGTTATATTCGACCTGAACCGGGTATGTATTGCATTTCAAATTTGTTAATTTATGTTGAATCGCTTTTGTGTTGATAGAACGACCACCCAGGTTACTTGTTTACGGGTATGCATAGTTATGCAAAAAATTTCGCTTGAGTTTTTACCTCTTGACGATAGGGCCTCTGACTTTGTATATTGTGTTTTCGAAAGGGTATGATCATTGTTGCTGGTGGCTTAGTACTTTGACTTGGGTGGTTCGTTCAGTCCGCAAAAATAATCAATTAGGTGATTTAATTGAACTGCATAAAATATGATTTAATCTCATTTTTTATTTTTCTCTGAGTTGCATTCACTCTCACTATAACAATTGGTGCAAGTAGATCTTTCTACTATATATAACGACAAATTTTTTTCAGGTGAGCTCATATATTGGGATATTTTTCATGTAATTCTACTATTATATATTATTAAGA
>CAJVPU010002662.1:0-10240 GCA_910591775.1 Dentiscutata heterogama | reverse complement strand
ATCAAGTTACCCTAATCTTGCAAAATTTGCTTGAGATTTACTTTCTATTCTAGTGACAAGTATTTTAAGTAAACAAGGCTTTAGTATTAGCAATGATATAGTAACTAATAAGAGAAATCAATTGTCTGGTAAAACTGTATGAATGACAATGTGTTTGAGATCCTAGTAGAGGGAATTAGGTAAATAAGATCTTGATGAAGAGAATTAGATAGTTAAAAAAATAAATTTTTTCTAAGTCTAAAAAGATTTACAGGTTAAAAAACTTTAAAATTTATAAATTGCTTAATTTCAATAAAGTTTTTTTTGCTTTACACTGTTATAAATTGAGGTATCTACTAAAAATGACCAAATTTTCAATTCAATAAGTTTTTAATTTTGATAATAAATGATTACATAATAATATACATATCTTGCTAATGACAGAGATAATATATATCGATATTATTATTTTATTTTTGCACTTCAGATAAATTTTTGTACTGAATACATTATACAGTATCTACTAAAAATGCTTTCAAGAGAATTCTCATTTTTGGATATATTAACATTATAAATAACCAAAATTTAAAAGAATAGTTGTAACAGTTCTGGGTTAGTTCAGATATGTTTTAGTTGGTTCCAGGTCTATTTGAGACTTGATTCAGTTTTTCAGATGTGGGTTGAGTCTTCTCTAAAATTTTTTTTGAACCAGCCTGTAAAAAACACTAGATCTAGTTATTAGTAATAGTATCCCGATATTTATTTCAAATCAAATAAATCAAATTTAATTGAATTAATAAATGTCTTATAAATAAAATATCTAATATCAATAATATAATTACTATTGAACCTCTCTAAATCGATCCTCTCAAAACCAATAACCTGTCAAATCTGATAAAAAATCAGTCTACAAAGTCCATTTCTGTCAAATAAATCTAATAGTTTATAATGTTTTCTAAATCTGATAATCTCTCAATACTGATACAAAATCTGTCTACCATATCAGTTTAAGGAGGTTCAACAGTATTGATTTAATAAGTTTTTGGTTAAAATAAATTTATAACAAAGAGAACTTTAATATCCTGATATCTATTTAGAGAAATCACAATTTGAAATTTTAAATTATATAATTTAACAGGTTTAGTATATTTGATTTTTTAGGAACTGTATCCAGAATTTAAAATCTTGAAGCCTATATAAGAGTAATGGTACATGCTTTGTTTTGAGACTACAAATATTTTTATATCTATATAAAAAAAACAAAATAAAAACATGCTATAACACTTGTGTAATACACACTTCTCTATTTCTTTTCAAAGGTAATAAAAAAACATTTTTTATTTTTTTCTTCTATTAATAAGCACCTACTATATCACTTTGAAATACAAAAAAAGTCTTCATATCATCCAACATGAGTCTTTCATGTATCTAAAGTGTTTCTAGTATTTCTCATTTATCCTCAAGTATTTCTCATTTATCAGTAACCATAAAAAGAAAAAAAAAATAAAAAGATCAAAAAATCGAACAAAAGAGGTAATAAATTAATTTGGAGATATATTTGTAGCACATATGCATATTAGATGTGATTCTATATACATATCAGTTTATTATCTACAGAGGCTTTTTTTTCGTTAGATAGTTTTTTTTTACTAGATAATTTTTTTTTCTTTTTGGTTCATAGTTAATGAAATTAATGATCTAAGAAATAAAATAAAGAATCTGGGTAGCAAAATTGATCATTTTATAAAAAAAAGAGCCCATTCTTCAGAAACCAATAATAATAATAATAGCAGAAATAGCAACAGCAATAACTATAATAGCAACAACAGCAACACAATTACAATAGCAGCAACAATTACAACAGCAGCAGAAATGTTCATAACAAGCGTAAAGTTACAAAAAGACACCAGGAACTTTCTTCAGGCAAAAAAAAATTATTAAAAGTATGTACTTTTTTAATTTGCTAAATAAATATCAGTAATTAATTTAATCTATATAGATATTAGTATTTTATATTAACTATTTGTTCGAATTTATTATTATAGAACAATATCATAATTTCATTAAGTGGGTTAGAACTATTTAATCAACCTGATCTATCTAAGCGTGAGTTGATTTTAAAGATATATTTCTTTACGATGTATTTAAAATAGTAAAATAAGATGTAGAAAGATATTAGGTGGAAGACTACCATGTTTTAAAAATAATAAAAGAAAGGTATAAGCATCAAAGAGAAAAATATCACAAACAACAGAACCCAGAGTCAGACAGTCAAGATTGTGTAAGGATGCACAAGAACAAAAGAATAAAATCTGTAAACCTTTTTTTTTGATTAATATATTTATTTATATAAATATCAGTACTGCTTTATGTATTTTTAATTATAATTTATAAAAAGTTAAACAACAAAAGAAAGGGTTTAACTACCTTCAAAAAACTGATAATGATAATTTCAATAGTCTTCTTCCTGTTGATATTTCAAGAAATTAGATACTAAGAGATATTAAAAAAATAATAGAAGATAGAGCCTATTATAGTAATAAACCTTTAGCAACTAATGAAGAAGCAGCAAATGAAGAATGTTGACTAGAAATTTATAATATTCCTGAAAAGAAAAAAAGATAGGCACAACCATGTCATTAAAGTGGTAAATAAAAAATGGCATTCTTCTAGAATAACTATTTTAGCATTAAATATTCATAATCTTTTAGATAAATATTAGTACTAAATATTTTTTTTAGTTAAGAGAAATCTTAATAATTTGCAAAATTACTTCTGCAACAAAAAAAATAAAAAAATGATATTGGAAAAGTATAAATATAATAGTATTGCTTCATCACTACCCAGGACCCAAATGGCATATTTTATGCTCATACAATATGAGGGTTAGTTGTGCACCTGATATTAATTTCCCTGTGATGTCTTTTGGTAATTCTCTTTCATTTGGTAATTCCTCTTCGCCTAATAATTCCCCATGGCCTAGTAATTCCCCATTGACTGGTAATTCGCCATCACTTAAAAATTTCCCATTGCCTGAAAATTCCTCTGCATAATCTCTTGGTAATTCTTCTGCTCCTCAAAAAAATCTAGTAATATGCATATGCCCACAAAAAAATTCTGAAAATGCTGCTACTTCTTTGTCAAGATCTGGTAATGCATTTACTATAATTCTAATTACCATTTCTCATAGTGACTGGTACAATCTGATTTTTATTTTTTTTTTGTTATAAATCATAAAGCCATTGTCACAAATAATGATGCTAATAATGCAGATAAAGGTAAAGCTATTAGTAAAGGTAAATATATAATATATTATATTGTATCAATAATATTTTCACATTACTAATATTTGATTTATTTTAATCTTTTATATTGGTGCTTATTATTTATTTATTTTACAATTTAGAATCCACTGAGTATAATTCTAATAGTCATATTGTTAAGTCCATTAAACCATGTTATAGTAGAGGTTGTTTAAATCATAAAGATGGTTCTAGAACTAGCAAAAAGTAAAAAATTAAATAATTGTTTTTTATATGTTTAAATATAATACTTAAATATATAATATTCTGTATAATATTGTCACACCCCAAGCTAGCTTGAATATGGTACCAAGTTCAAATCCTACTGGAGACGTTTTGGACAAAAATACCTGTATTATGGTGAAGGATATCTCAAATTGAGTTAGGTTTATAACTTGTTACTAGGTCACACCAATGCTTCTGGGTCTAGAAGCTTCTAAAAGCATTCTTGTCATTGCACAAAGGAATGTAGGCAGCACAAACTTATAATAAGCCTTCTAAGAAATGAAAATTGTTAAAGGTATCTATACACAGAACCTAGAGATCCAGAACAGGCTTGGAGAAGTCCTGAGTAAGGATTAGCAGCTTTTGACAGTGCTACAGGAGCAGTCCAGAAATGAAAATTTAAGTGACAAAGATTTTTAGGCAAAAGAATTTACTAACCAGACCGCTGGGGTTACTAGAGCTGCACTAGATATACATTTATTAGTTATTTCAGTATGAAGTATCTAGTAGAAGATCCTATAATGAGACTCTGGAGAAAAAGGACTTGTGTTATAAAAACTTGTACCAAGGATTAGGAGAACTTCTGACCTGAGATTGGGACTTTTGGGTCTGGGCAGACCAATCCCCTTAGGCCATCTGAATTGAAAGACCAAAGACCAAAGTATGGAGTACAAACATGAATACTGGAGTTGTGAACCTTACAAGAGGTGAGAAGTAAGTAATAGAAGGACTAATTAGGAAGTTGTGCTTGAGATACAGATTGTGTTACAGCAGCACCCCAAAAGGTGGCATGAGATATGAACACAATAGTGGCAAACAATATGTACTAATTAGAAAGAGTGTTACTGAATGAGCATGCACCATGTGTGTGACACATTATGTTGTATCAGGTTTACCTCAAGGATTAGCTGAAAGGAGTTCTAAGATGGGTGCTAAAAGCTAGAGATGTTGCAAAATCTACACATAGAATAGTGAGTTATATCTGGGTTAGATATAAGGGCTTTGGGTTATAACCAGAAAGTTTAAATAAATAACTTTGTAGTTGGGTTGCAGATATAGCAAATAGTGTGAAACCTTCAGGCAGACTACTTAAATTAGATACCAAAAGTGCACGTATAGCTAGTTGTATTTTCATTATAATTATAATAAGTTTTGAATATCTAATAAAACAGTCTCTGGCTAAAAAGATCATCTTAACAGTAGAAAAAAAAATTATTCTGTATAATAAATAAAAATAATATATTTTATTAAAATTGTATATTTATGAAAAACAAGCAGCAGTAAATAAAATAGTGTGTATTATAAATATTGTTTTTATATATGGAGTATACATATTCACCAAAAATTGGTAACATAATAGGATATAAAAAATAAAATATTAGCCTCTTATAATATCCTGATATTTATCTTTAATTAACCAGATATTCATTTTTAATATCCTAATATTTATCTTTAATTAACCTGATATTCATCTTTGATTAATCTGATATTCATATTCAATTAATCTGATATTCATCTTAGATATCACAATATTTTTCTTTTACTATCCCAATATTCATCTTTGATATCCCAATATTCTTCTTTAACTTACCATCATTGTAATTACATATAAAACTTCATCTATACTCTAATAAAAAGTTCCCCAGACCAAAGAGGTCACCTTAATACCAAAAAAAAAAAAAAACAAGTATATGTATATATGTAAATCTTTAAATGCTTCTTTTAAAGAGTTAGAGTAAGTACTAAAATAGTTCTTATTGTGTATATATATAAACCTTAAATGCTCTATTTTTTAAAGAGTTAAAGTCAGGGTAAATACTGATATAGTTCTTGTGTTAGAGTTAGAGTGTTAGAATTAGAGGTGTTTTAGATTTAATAAAATTTTTTTAAGCTTGTCATGGCTTGAAAAAGACTTGTAAAAATTGATGTTGAGTTAGCTAAAGCTATGATTATTAGAATATTAATATAGTAGTAATCGATTAGAAGCTAATACTAATATATAATATACATGATGATAATTAGGTTAACTGACTTTACCAGAGTAACTACTTTTCTGTTATATGATAATCATATCAATCGTGAATATTGTATCAACTTCACATAATCGATATGCTGATCTATTATTGTAGACATTATACAATTATCACATAATCAGCATGCTAATCTATTTTGTATTTTTATTTATAGTGATAAATACACTATAGTATACTAAAAAATAAAATCTATTTTTGTATTATACAAAAATTTATTATAAAATCCTAAATCTGGCATTCATCCAAGGTAAACTTTTTTTACTAAGTTAACAGCTTATACAAAGTAATTAAAAGTTGTAAAGCTTATTATGATATACCTAATAGTAGTTAAATTGTTAAAATTGGTCAAATAGTTGCCAAGTTATCATTAGCTAATTATGTAAAATTTTATATAAACAAACCCTATAGTTAAATTTTGTTTTTAATAAAATCTCAGCAACTACTAAACTGATTTTAATAATTTAACTACTATTAGATGCGTCTCAATGAGCTTTACAACTTTTACTTATTTTATATAGGCTATTAACTTAATAAAAAATCTTGCTATTTTTAAAAAAAAATTGTTCTCCATTATATAAAAATTTTCTTTAGTTTAGTTACAGATTATCAATTAAAAAACTTTTTACTTTTAAAACACTTCTCTTAAATCCAACTATACAATATTTATACAATTTTTAAATCTTATTCCTATATTTAAATATATTTCTCTTTCTATTAAAATAGTCTTTTTAATTATTAATAGTCTTAATCAACCTAACAAAAAACTCTTTATTTAAGAAATACTGAATAAAAATTCTTTTAATATTCTAGATCTCTTAAAAACATATCTCTTATCTCAAAAAAATAAATTTTTTAATAAGCAAATACCAAACTACACTAGCTACTAGAGCTTTTACTTATCACTATACCAAGCAGGTATAAGTATTCTTATTCATCATAAAATAGCAAAACATATTGCTTATATATATAACTATAATAGTTATATTATTGTCTTAATCTTTATTTTAAAAACATATTAATATATTTATTACAAATCTATATTCCAATCTAGAAAAAAAAAAAAAACTTCAGAAAGATATCTAACTACAAATTAATAATTATAGAAAACTTTAATAGTATACCAAACCCAAGACTTAATTGTCTTCTACCAAAAAAATCCTTTATATCTAAATTACAACTTATTAAATTTTTTTAATATCGCCAATACATAGATTTTTTTTTTTTTTGAAATCCCAAAATTCATCTTTTGATAAGCAAATACTTAAAGCAAAATAGACTAGTTTTGAACTATTCTGTTAATTACAAATAGGGACCCTCATAGCAAAAGGGGGTAGTGGAACAAAAATTTTGATTTTGTAATTTTATAAACATTGGTTTCTATCAATCTAATTTTTCAAGAAATTAATTAAAAATAAAAAAAATTTTTTTGCCTCACTGCCCCCTTTTGCTATAAGGGGTCCCAAATATTGAATATACTGATATTTTAATAAATATTATAAATAAATCAAACTATTTTTTAATATTTTAGAAATTTTAATTATAAACAAAAAAAAATATATTTTCTATAGAAAAATTGTACAAAACAAATAATTCAAAACTATGCTAACCAAACTTTTCAAAATCTACAATATATTCTTTCTAAAATTCAAACAATTACAAATCAAAATCAACTTAATCTTATTTGGAACCAAATATACAAGGTATTAATTAAAGCAGCTAACAAACAAATTTTTTACAAAAAAATCAGAATCCTCTCTCTTTAAATATTTACTAATCTTCTATTAATATAAACAAATTCAATTTTTTAAAAACTATTTCAACTTAACTAATTTTAACAATTTTCTTATTTAATATAAAAACCAATAGGATTCATATTATTTTTCTAATGTTTTTTTTTTTGATATTTATTTTCTGACCACATTTTCATGACAATCTTTTCACCAACACTTTCATTTCACTAACATTCACTTCTCTAACATTTTCATTTCTCTGACATTTCTTTCCTCAATGCTTTTATTTCACTGACAAATTATTTCTTTGACACTTTTATTTTTCTGATACTTTCTTTTCCATAACACTTTCATTTTCTGACACTTTTATTTTTTTGACACTTTCATTTCTTTGACATCTTCATTTTTCTGATATTTTTATTTTCCTAACGATCATTTTTCTGACTCTATATTTCCAACAATCACTTCCCCAATACAATTATTTCTCTAACATAATTTTTCTCTACAAATCTCTTCCCCAGCAATTACTTCTCTGACCCAATCCTTTTTCAGCATGATTATTTTCCCAACAAACTCTTTTTTTAAAAAATTACCATCCAGATATTCTCTTTTTTAATTTCTAGTATTATAACTAGTAGAAGAGCTTGATAAATTAATTACTCAGATATCTTATTTATATACTTTAAAGTACTAGCTTTTAGAACTCAGGCATTGCCTGGGTTCAAGTTTTTAATTTTTTTTTTGTCTTAAATTCTTAGATATTATAATTTTTTTTTAAATTTTGGTTTTAATTTTTTTTTAATTTTTTTAATTAAATTTTATTATTTTTTAATTTATTTTTTAATTAATTTTTTTTTAATTATTTTTTTATTAATCTATTTTTTTATCTTTTTTTTTTAATTTAATTTATTATTTAATTTTTTTCAATTGTTTTTTTTTAACCATAATTTTATTTTAATTTATTAATTTTTTTGCATACATCTAAATCTTTTTTTATCATGAATAAAATAGATTTAAACATAATAAGTATTTATGTTCTTGATTTGTGAACTTGTTTTTAACAATTGATTAATAAATGTTTTTTATACTCAGACTAAATTAATACAAATAAATGAATTTAAATGTAATAGTAAATAAGCATTTATTATCTTGTTTTGTGATCTTGCTTTGTTGTTTTTAATTTTATTGATTAATAAATGTTCTTATACTTATAGACTAAATTAATACAAATGAAGTGAATTTAAACATGATAGTAAATAAATATTTATGAACTTGTTTTGTGAACTTGTTTTGCTATTTTAATTCTAATAATTAATAAATATTCTTATTTTCACTAACTAAATTAATGCAAATAAAATGAATTTGAATACAATAGGTAAATAATTATTTATAAACATATTTTGTGAACTTGTTTGCTGTTTTTAATTCTATTGATTAATAAATAAATATTCTTTAAATTTATCCAGAAATTAATGTTAAAGAAATAAATTTAAATGTGATGGTAAATAAATATTTATAATCTTGTTTTGTGAACTTGTTTTGTGATATTTAATTCTATTAATTAATAAATACTTACTTACTGATTCTATATGTTTTATAGTGACTTCGTCATTTTGCAAGAATGTGAAATTGGCAGAGTTTTAAACTCCATCTTAGCAGTGTTTGAATTTGTCAATTTGCATTTTTGTAAAATTGCAAAGTCACCATAAAATATGTAGAATTAGTGAGTGAGTATTTGGGGTCTTTGCCTTGAAAATCACGTTATGGGCATATTAAATCATATGTCCCATAACGTGATTTTCAAGGCAAAGACCCTATTTATTAATTAATAGAATTAAATACCAAAAACAAGTTTACAAAACAAGATTATAAATATTTATTTACCATCATGTTTAAATTCATTTCTTTAACATTAATTTCTAGATAAGTTTAAAGAACATTTATTTATTAATTAATAGAAATAAAAAAGCAAGCAAGTTCACAAAACATGTTCATAAATAATTATTTACCTATTGCATTTAAATTCATTTCATTCACATTAATTTAGTTAGTAAAAATAAAGAATATTTATTAATCATTGGAATTAAAACAGCAAAACAAGTTTACAAAACAAGTTTATAAATATTTATTTACCATCACGTTTAAATTTATTTCATTCAAATTAATTTAGTTTGTGAGTATAAGAACATTTATTAATTAATGAAATTAAAAATAGCAAAGTAAGATTACAAAACAAGATTATAAATACTTATTTACCATTATGTTTAAATTTATTTATTTGCATTAATTTAGTCTGTAAGTATAAAAATATTTATTAATTAATGGAATTAAAAATAGCAAAGCAAGATCACAAAACAAGATCATAAATACTTATTTACCATTGTGTTTAAATTTATTTTATTCACATTAATTTAGTTAGTAAGTATAAAGAATATTTATTTATTAATCAATAGCAACAAAACAAGTTTACAATACAAGATTATAAATAACTATTTACTATTAGTCAGTAAGTATAAATTATTTATTTACATTAGATATAAAGTTTAAAATATGGGTATAGCGGCCTACTGAAGTGGTCTAGTCATCACCCCACCAAGTGGCAGGTCTAGAGTTTGAATCCCACAGATGACGCTTTTTGAAAAATAGATTTGCATTAGGTAACGATTATCTATCAATCGGTTGAATCTAGAAATCTGTAATCTCGGTTGCACCATCTAGAATGGGAGCTTTGGCACAGAAATACCAAGAAACCAGGATGATCGAAACCCGTTTGGGAAGACCCGAGTAAGGAATAACTATAATCTTTGACAGTGCGACAGGAAAGATCTGAATTTGGAAGTTAGAACCGAGATTGGAGAACCAAATGACAACAAGATTCTTTAATGGGAGATTTACCAACCTGACTGCCAATTTAGAAAAGCCAGAAATCTATGAGACCATTATAGAGTATACAAACCCTGGCTAGCTGGCA
>CAJVPU010002661.1:0-10240 GCA_910591775.1 Dentiscutata heterogama | reverse complement strand
TTACAAAAGTAGATTATTAACAATTAATTTATAGGAATTAATTGTGAATTGGGCCCAAGAATTTGTTAAAATATTTTCTCTTTATTCACTAAGTAGGCTACAATTGCCAAAGCTTCATTCTTGATACTATTACGTAGTACCCGCAATTAGAAAATATGGGTTAATAAATAGTATGACTACTGAAGCCTACGAAATACTTTATAAGGACTATGTAAAAATTCCTTATCAAATGTCAAACAAGAAAGATTATATGAAACAATTATTGAATGCAGTACGTTTTAATTATAGTAAATCAGCGTTGGCATTGGACATATGTCCAATGCCAACATTTTTAGTAGATAATCCCTATATATCATTAATAATTGATTATTATTAGGCTAAATGAAAAAAACTTACCAAAAAAGAAGTTCATAAAAGATATCGCCAAACTAAAAGGTTTGGAAAACTTTTATAGACTTTAAGGTTGTCAGAAAACCTGGAAGATTTCCTTTAAAAAAATATAAATAATTTAGATCCATTACAAGTCGAAAGTTTTCAAAACCTACTAACTGGCCTTGATGATTTTTTTGAGGTGGAATCAACTGTATCTCTTGACGAAGATAACCATATAGAATTATTTTCTTCTGCATCTTTAGAAAGTACTGATATAATTTGTGCTTCGTCAAATTTTCATGGAAAACCAATGTTTTTTAACATTATAGTAAGTGCACTTGATGATCAAGAAAATGAAGTAAATTGGTATAGCTTGGTAAGTATCAATTTTATTTTAATTGTTTTACATATATTCTAATGCATTTAACAATAAATAATGATAATGATAATAACAACTATAAGCAATAAAATATTCTTTAACTTGTCACTATTACGTGACAGTGAAATTTTGATGGCGATTGAGTAATATATACTAATTTATATAAAAATATTATTTATAAGATTCTGTTGATACTTAAGTTTTACCAAGCAATAGATAAAGATCCATTAGAACTCGCTCTTGTTTGTTGGTATGATGTAGATGGTGAACTATGGGGATGTCCGAAATTAAAATTAATTAAACAATATAGTTGTATACCTTTAGATAGTATAGATAGAACCATACATATAGTTGCAAGATTTGAAAAAATAAATGAATATTTAGTAAATAGTTTTATGTTCTAATATTTAAAGTGTATATCTAATATTTAAAGTATATATCTAATATTTAAAGCATATATCTATTGAAGTTCTATGTATATCTAACTAAAGTATAACGTAATACTAATTATCGATTAATAATGTAATGATCAATATATTGCAATTTTGGTTAGTTTGATAATAATCGATAATTTGATCTACATCGATTTCATTTCTATTATCGTAATAATCAATTTTTGATATATATCGATTTATAACAAGTTAATCGATGTGTAATATTTAATTTTAATCAATGTAAATCGATTATATGTTATATATTGCTATAAATCTACTTAAAAAATTTCATGATATTGTGTTTGAGTTTGAGTCCAGGTTTGAAAATTTTAAAAATTACTGTTCGAGTCTTGGTTTGAGTCCGGGTCTGACCAGACCTGGACCAGACATCGGAGCCCTACCTTGCACTATTATAACCCATACTAGGCTTAAGAAAAAATTATATAGCAAATACAATATTTTTATATCTCTAAATGTAAATTAAAACCACAAGTACAACTACTTTCTAACTATATGCCTGCCTTCGGTTACCACATAACACTTGATCCTCAGTGAGTTATGTGGAGTAGCAACATGTTTGTTTATCTAGCAATACATGTGGTTGCAATCTACTAGTTTGTCTGAATTTAGAAGGAATAAACAATGGTGATCTTTTGATAGAGATAAGCTGTTTTGCCTACTTTTTACAAAAATTTTGTTAAAAAAGCAAGTGGGTAATTGTGAAGAGTATAGACCTGGTACTTTTCTTCAAGGAGAGTATATATTTTTTTAAAAGTAGTAAGACAAGTAGATCTAAGCGCACTGCTGATATTCTTTTTGATAAGTGATAAACTTTGAACTTGTTAACAAGTAGCATATGAGAACTACTTCTAAATAACAAGTACTATTCCCGCGGTGAGTGATATGCTTTAAACCTATTAGCAGATAGCATATGAGAACTATCTCTAAATAATAGATGCCAGTTTATAGTCCTTGTTAGTCTTATGTCCTTCTTTTCTATTATAGTTTTACTGTTTTTGTTGAAAGTTTTATTTCGAAAAGTTGGTTCAAGTGATTGTCAGAAAGAGTTGTTTATAATACTTTTTTAAATTAATTATAATTATTTTATATTAATTTTGTATTATTCTAACTCTTCTAATTTTTTATACTAATCTTGTACTACTCTAATTCTATTCTATCTAACTTTTATACAAGCCTTATATTATTCTAATTCTAACTCTCTAGCTACTATCAAATCTAAATAACCTATAATACCAGACACTTGTAAAAAATATATATCTATATTGCTATATAGTACTACTTTATTAAATAAAAGTATAAATATCTAAATAAAAAAAAACAATATATAACAACTCCAAGTATACAATAACTCCAAAACAACAATACTAATTATAATAAAAAAAAAAACTATAATACAAAAAAAAATTTACTATATAACAAAAATATAGATATATAAACAAAAAAAAACTATATACTGTACTATTATAATTTATATAATTAGAAAGTCTAATCTTGATCATAGGTCAGATTTAGAAAATCTTATCTATATCCTGTATCTGTTATATTTTGTAGCTATTAAATAATAGTATTTAGATTTGAAATTTAATCAAGATATTGTTATTAAGAAAATATATAGAGATAATATAAAATTTAAAGTTATATTTGAAGAATAGATTAATTAAAATAGTATAGCTTGAAATAAAGATATAGTAAAACCTTTCTAAATATATACTCTCTAAGTATATACCTTTTTAAATACACACTATGGCCCAGTTTCAAGCTTGAAACTTAATGCTAAATACACCCTCTAATCTCTGTATATATATAAGTTTTTATAGTCTAGATTTATAAATATATACATGTAATCAATATAAATATTTTACTAATGAAAGTTGTAGAACTCTTTCCTGTAGATCATCAAAACAACAAAAATTAAGAGAAAAAAACATTTTTGAATAGAAGAATACAAATACTTCATATATTTTTGGCTCTTAGATACTTTAAATATTACTTAACAGACTCTAAAAATACCTATACAAAGCTGAAAAGAGATAGAAATATACTATTTTCTACTGACGAAGCCTCAGAACCCTCCTTGGTTCCGATAACATCCTCTAACCCCACCCTAATGGATTCCGCTGAGACCTTAGATAACCAACACAGAGAACAAAATCTTATTATACCAGACAACCCACCACCACTAAAAAAGAAAAAGACAATGTCTAAAACCAAAGATGGAAAAGATACCATCTATAATACTACTACCACCCCACCACATATTGTACAAAAAAATTTAACCCAAAGTGGGGAATTTAGCAAACCCCTGTCAAAAATAATGATGACATCATCTGATCAAAACAAACCAACAAGCGTGGGAAATATTCAAAACAAACAAAATAGCATGAGAAATAATCCAAACAAACAAACAAGTGTGAGAAACAACACAAATACCTTAGGATCCCAGGTTACAAGTATGGAAACCAATCATCACAACACACCCAATCCATTCCAGGACCTCATTCAAAACAACCCCTGGAGCTCAGTCCAAAAAGTACCAATCACTAACAATTCTATACAACTAATCTAACTAAAAGAAGATATAGATGACCACATAGATACTTAATCTAATGTAACTACAGAATCTTCTACACCTCCCAAGAAGACGTATAGTAGTGCACTTACCTCTAACCTTCCAAAAAAGAAATATACGAAAGATAATCGCTCACTCACATAGTGTAACTCTGTTACTATTGCAATAGCAAAAGCATATACACTAAATTTCGATACAACAATCTGGGACTATAATACAATTATTAATGCCTTCTTATCGTCTAAGCTACTTTTAAAATTCTTTCAACACAAAATCCAAGCGAATCTAACTCAACATAATCTACCAAACGCAATTAAAACAAAATTGGAATACTTGGACTCAGCTTTCTTCTGATCATTTACAAAAAACAAAAAAACCCAACCACAACATCAAAAGGAATTCAATTCACTATTACAAATAGTAGTAGAAAGATACAAAAAGCTACATAACATGCACTTTATAAACAAATTCAACAGAAACCAAATCTTCACAAAACTTAAAGCCAAAATAGCCTTAGACTTTATTTGTAATACAGACTTCCTTACCAACAGCCCACATAACTGTACACGAATAATTACCTACTGTCTCAACTTCGCACAAATAAACTGTACTCTTAGTTTTGAAGATCTACACAGCTTGATCAACGAGGCTCACTCAACACTACTTATCCCTCTATCTCAAGATCCACTCAAAATAGATCAATCAATTCAACAAATTCTCACATTTCCACTACAATTCAAGATCATAAACTTATTCAAGCAACTGTACTAGCTCTACAAAAGATTTTTATCTTTGAAAAGCTTCCTGATAGCTATTTTTTTACTGTTCTCGAACCACTGCCAGATAATCCTACTAAACTCTGCGCTGAAATCCAGGACTTTTTTCCAATTACAGAACGAGCTAGATTGCTATTTCTCTCTGATTACCGTGCAAAATTAATGCAATACTACACAGTAGAAAGAATTCTTCCCAATTACTTCAACTTACCAAAAGCAAAACCCAGACTTCCATCAACTCTTCAAAACCTTATCTCAGCTATTCGCCACCTGTTTCTCTATAATCCAACTGATGCTTCAGAATTTCGTAGATATGTTGATATCCTCAGAGAACACTACAGCTTTCGTCATATTCCCAATGACTTCTTTGTGCAAAAGAAACTACTCCCAGTAGATCCATATGCTATTAAGATGACTGCAACCTACAACTTTCCTATCTCTAATATTTACAAAGCTAAAGAATTCATAGCAGAGATCCAAGACAAATATAAATTCAATATCCCTCTTCCACTCACCTATATGACTGTCAACCCTACGAATAAACCTTCACTCCTGAATGACCATACTTTCATTACTGAAGTAAACCTAACAATACTAATTAGCAGCCCCAAAGCTCTAGTAGATACTGTACGACTCTTGAGAGAACACTACTTCTTCTACCAAATTTCAAGCAAGTGGATCAAGATTCAGATTACTCCAAATACTTCATAAAAACCCTCACTTCTACCTCAAATTTCAGAAATTATGTCCTACCTTGAGCAAACAAATCTGCATCACACAATTCGCATTCCAATTACCGAACAAGAAAAAATCGAAAGCACCATCGCAGAACTACAAAACTACTTTAATTTTAAAGGCATACCTTCATATCTTCTAAATCTCTCTAACCTACCAGACCCCCACTGGGATATTCTAGGCAATTATTCTCTACCACTATGAAAGAAAATTGGCAAACCAGCTTACTGCCTACTAGATATAATCTGATGAATTTATACTCTACATTTTTTACTACGATATTTTATTATACAAATTCTTCTACCCCTAACTTCTTAATTATTATTACTCTTTAGAAACTGATACTCCCTTTAACCCAACAGATAAACAATCTATTGTATGGATTAACAAATTCATTTACAATAATTCTATACTCCCGCTTCTTAATTACATAGTTTAGAGGTTTTTTGTCCATCTTAGCTAAGAATAGGTTGAGGGTAAACTTGAGCCCTAACTTCTACTCCCTTTCATTAAATGTATAAATTCATACGAGTTGTATTTAATTATATATTTTGAAATAAAGGAATAGAGGAAAGACCTCTCTTAAAAAAAATAAAAATAAAAAAATAAAGATCGAGTATATATTTGGACCAGCACTTGATCATGCATTCAGAGAGGGTATGCACTTATAGAAGGTGTACTTAGAAAGGTCTGACTGTACTAAAGTTCAGCCTTATATGATTTTGAGATTTTTTTTATTGTTCAAATGATGAAACTTTTTGAAGTCGCTTAAGTCCAAACACTAATCATAGACTTATATTAAAATAATTAGCAATCGATCATTAATAAAGAAAAAAATGTTTATTTATATAAATTTATTGTTATTCATTCTTGTTTAAATTCATCAATTACAGCAACCTTTAAAAGTATTAAAAAATAGTGTATTTGCCATCGCTTAAACATTAATTTTTTTTTTAAAAAAAAAAATTTAATCTGTCGCTACCTTTATCTAATAAACAAAATGTTATTACCCAGGTGATATAAAAAAAAAAAGACAGCCCATTAAATTACCATATATCATTAAATGTAAAGAGAATACGAAAAAGGTAGTATATCATCAACTGATCTATAAACCTATTATAAATAAAGATTTAATTATTGAAGGATTTGAAATAGAAGAAACTCTGAAAGCAGTCAGTTGTGAACAAAAAAGAAAGAAATCTCATGAAATTAATAAGAATTCTTTACACGATATAATCGTGATCGACTCATCTTATGAAGAAATTAATAAGAATTCTTCACATGATTGGATTATAATCGATTTACCTTAAATCTTTTATAATAAAACTTAAATACCATCTTAAATTTAGTCTGTGAAAAAATTAAGAGTTCTTATTAACAATTTGTATAGATTAAATCCGCAATTCCCTCTTATTTGAAATATAAATTGATATAATTTTTTCAGTTAGTAATAGTAATGAAAACTTCATAAATAGTAAACATTAGCTTATAAAGCATCTACAATTTATACTTGACAAATAATTAAAGTTTGGGTTTGTCTATACCCAAGTCCCAAATCCTGGCCAAAATAATATTTCAAAAACTTTATTAATATTAGACTTACCAACATCAACTTATTATCACGTTTTTCACAGCGGCAATATTCTTTATCTAAACAATAAAATATAAGTTATTCTTAGAGTTACTATCAAACTTCAGTCAGACCTCCATAAATACATAGTTATGCACATTCTATATAAATTCTTTCTAATATAACTTGGTCCTATTTAATAAGAATTCTATGCATTTGTTTTCTATAAATGCACACCTTCTTTAATCAATTTTTTTTTTTTTACTATGGTTCCAAGAGGGTGCATTTTGAAGGTCTGACTGCTATATTTAGGAAAGTTAATAGTTCGTGCCAACATAGAACAAAGAAAAAAAAAATTTATTTAGGTACAGTAAAATAGGTAACTGCTGAAAAACTAGCTGAGATAAATATACCAGCTTGGTGTTAGCGAAAAAAAAGAAATGAGCATGATTTTTGTAACGGTAACGATAGTATAAATGTGATTATCGCTATCATAATACATGGTAATACAGTAATTTATATCAATTTTCTTAAGGTAATAATCATTTTACACAAACTAGAATTTTTACCAAGCAAACCGTATTTCGTCTAATAAGTAAAGTTATCAGAAATGCTGTTTTCATATATCTTCAAAATTTGATACGATTTGGTTAACTTTTCATTAATCGACTTTCACAATATATGTTTTGGTGTAGTAGATAAATTTTCTGCATCAAGCCGTATAACGTGAAAGTCAATTAATAAAAAGTTAATAAAATCATTCCAAATTTTGAAAATATATATAACACAGTATTTCCGATAACTTTACTTAGTAGATGAAATATGATTTGCTTAGTAAAAAAATTCTGTTTCCTTGTTATATATTCAATTCGCCACAATACCCACATTCGTCATAATACCTACACCCACTTTATATTTTTATAAATTTTATAATAAATATTTGCATTTACAGAGACGTATATGTTAACTTGCGAAAAATTATAAACTTCGCAGGGATCCATTCATACCGCCTCTACAAATTCAATATACTGTATCAGTCACACGATTTGTCATATCTAAAATTTTCTACTATAATTTTCGAATATTACACAAATCAAACCAGTTACATTTTTAAAGATTTCACCTAAAACCTTAGTTGTAATATATAATATACCTTAAGCCAAGTTTCTACAATTCTAATGATATAAAAAACATAAAAAACTAATATTTTCTTATAAAATATAACTGCTCTGAAGATGGGTAACCATTTTGCCTTTAGCTACCTGATTTTCTTCGGTTCGAAATTTTTTGGCTTGAGTAGTAGTCCAGAAGATGTGCCAGAGTGAGAGCTTTCAAAAACGATCAACTTTGATGGGGTGGTACATTATAAAAAAGATGAAAAAAGATAAAAAACATGTTTTTTATTATTTAGATCATTCTATTTGTTACTAACATTTTTTTAATTTCAAGCTTTTTATAATTATTCTAACATTTTTTAACTAGTTTTTCACATGTTATAAATACCAAGAAAGAAATTAACATTCATATGGCCTTATTATAAACAAAAGTCTGATTATAGTAGATTTAAGATCTTATACTATAGTATAGTCAGACCTCTCTAAATGCAATGCGATGGGTTGTAAAAATTTAATTAAACGTGCACTTAGAGAGATAAAAATTATAGGTGTAAGATTAGTTGGGCCCAAGAGGAGGCATGCATTTAGGATGGCTTTTTATAGGACGTGCACTTAGAGGAGTTGCATTTAGAAGGTCTGACTGAATATACACACTTTCATGATGATCTTTGCAATTAAATTATTAAATAGTAAGAGTAATTGTTTAAATATTATATTTTTTTTGTATTTTATTCAAGTTTTTACTTTATTTATTTTAAAAAATAGCTAAAATAGAAAAGCACAATAGCATATTACAAAAAGATTTCTATAATTTATAGTGAAGTAATATTATTTATAGATGTTGAAGCGATATTGTCTTCAATAAGTACAATCGGTTCAAAGTCCAACTAGGACTAAAAGTAGATAATATTATTTAGAATCTTTGTAAAATACTATAATACTGTAATAATGCTAGATTACATATACCTTCTTTGATTTTTTATATCAGTAGTACTATCGCTGTCAAACCCAAGTTGATGTCCAATATTTAAATAGTTTTAATGACTATTTCACTTCCACCAATTGTTCCACAAACCCATTAACAATTTTTAGAAGCAATAAGAAAGCCTCTTTATAATGTTCAAGCTGCTTCAATATTTGCTCTTCAGCATCTGTTGTTTTATGCTTTTTATGTTTTTTTGAAAATGTTTGAAATGTGAATATTTCAGTTATTTCTTCAATTATGGGTTCTTTAATCTTCATATTTTGTGTCTCTGAAACTTGTATAGGGTTATCATCACTAATATCTTTTTTTTTTTAATTTCATAGATTTAAGATTCCATTTGCTTTGCCATTTCTTTGATCCAGTAGCAATGTGGGTAGTCATTATTTCGATACTTGACTGATAATATCCAAATATCCGTTGGTAACCATCATCAGTCAACTACGTAGTTTCTTTAAATAAGGTGCATGTTTCTGACTGCAGGTTGCTAAATCTTAATTTAAGCTCATAAATTAGTTCCCAAAGGGCTTCTTTGTGATCTTTAATAGACCGTGGGTTTTTGTTTATTAAATAAATTTCAAAAAATTCTGAAATTAACAAATCAAGTCTTTCATACTCTGATTGTATTGCTTTGATGTTTTGTATTAGATTATCAGAATCAGTTGCCTATCCAGTTATGTTTTGCTTTACAAACTTTACACCAAAAGTTTCTAGAGCTTTGTCATAAGCAAAATAATGACCTTCTTGCATTAAATTGATTGAGGGAACTGCTCAAAGATCTTGAAGAAGTTGTGGACTATTTTGAATGTCTAACAAAAATCATGCCACAGATTCAGCATATTTATATTTTCTTGTTCTAGGTAATAAAGGAGCAAACACCATCAAGCTATGAATCTGCAAATCAGAGTTTGCTATACAGATTCCAAGCTTATGTAATTTCAAGTACCTGGCTCATCAGTAAAAATTATACTATACTTTTAATAATTTATTATTTTCATTAAGAATATCATTAACAGAAATTTTATTTTCTTCAGCATATATATGAATTGCAGCCCCAACAGCTATTCAAATGAGCTCGAGTACTTGAAATGCTACTTGTTAGTCAGTGATTTGCACAAGTCTGTCAAGAAACCTTACTCCAAGCCATGTAGCAAGCCCAAAAAGTCCATACTCTGAAAAGGCAAAAATAAGAGTATTACATATTGCTTTGTTCATATGCTACTGTTCCAAAATGCAATGCACCATTTGCTCTTCATTCTTGCAGTTTTTCATTCGATGATAGATCAC
>CAJVPU010002660.1:0-10241 GCA_910591775.1 Dentiscutata heterogama | reverse complement strand
AAAGGAAATAGAGAAAGAAAGAACGATGCTAGGAAATGACTGTGGACCACGTGAGCAGCAAGGCGAGATCCCGTTTAATGTTTCCGTAGTGATGTTTCCGTCTATATCCGGGTGATCGAGTGACAAATTGTGATTTCTCAAATTACAGATTAAAGGAAAAAAAAAAAAAGCTATTAGTCCTATATACTCAAAACTGCGGAGTTTTTATTCACATATAATGAAGAATCTACCGAGCATCAAATAATTTAACCATAAAATTTTATATTCCAACCATGCACAAAATCAAAAATTTATTGTTTATGAGAACAACCCGTTTTAGACTTGGTTTTTTCGCCTATTTTGGCCCAAGTCTATAATTCATATATATTCAATCGAATCATCTACAAAGAATGCTTTTAAAGAGTCTGAAAACTTTTTCAAATTGATTGTTTTTAGCTTTGCAATTAATGAATTTTTTACATGCAAGCAAGCCGAAATTGTTCAAAAATAAATTAATGATGAGCGTAATAAATGTTGAAGATCTTAAAAAAACCAGAAAACAGGGATACTTAACATTTTCTAAGATCAATTTGTTTCATATGGCGTTTGATTCACATATTATCTGCCGATCCAGAATATTTGTTAATGTATTAATTTTTCTTTTTTTCTCATTACAATATTTACGCGTTGATTTTTATCTTCTTATTAAAATATCATTAGTATGAAGTCATCCTTCTCGATTTTTGTGAGTTTTGTTGTGTATCTTTTGGGAATTAAAGGTATGTGTATAGTAGTATTTTCTTTTAATCTTAAAAAGTATTTATAGTTTTAAATTATTTTTCTGACCTAACAGCCGTTTTCGCACAAAAAAATGGTGCATCTAATGACTCACCTTGGATTCCACCCTCCACACAACAAAATACCAGTCCTCAAGCTTTAGATTATTATTACTTATTATTTAATCTTTCTTATCCTGCTGAAGGCAAATTACCTATCTACATTATTGTAAACCCTAACAGAAAAGCACCGTCCCAAGTATCAATTTCATTGTATGATGAATTTAATAATATCAAATTATTAGATATCGCTGATGTTCCTTTAACAAACTATGAAATGGCAATACCTTTCATTGTATATACATGGAATGTGGTTCCAGAGATTATTTCAAATTTCAATTTTACAACTGGTTATTTTACTTTAGTCATGTCATATAATGATAGTGACGCGACTGTAATAAAAGACAGGCATATAAAACTTTCAAATGTAGTAGCTAAACCAGGCGGTGCCCTAAATCCTGCTTTTACTAAGAATATAAATAATAATAATAACGATAATAATAATAATAGTAATACTGGTAGTAATTCTACAGATAGTGGTAGTGGTAAAAAGAATTCTGCCGCAATATCCACTATATCTATTATTACTATTTCATTTGGATGTATTATCACTTTTATTATATCTCAATTGATTTTACCGATCACTATTGATTAAAAAAAAAGTCATATATATATATATATAATATTGGAATTTTAAGATATTTATTTAACCTACAATTCAATTTATTTAATAAATTTATAATTATGAAGATTTAATATTGTAACTTTAAATGCTGAAATGCATCTACTCTTTCGATATTAGTTGTTTTAATTACCGATACTACTTACCAAATGGTTTAATAGTTGAACGATTCAGTATCATTAGATTCGCCTTTAGCGAGTTGAATGGAGCTAAAATAATTATTCAAAACCTAATCACTATACTAAATACAATATATACAGTATAATATCACAATTCAATCATGTACTGTATATAAGTATGAATTTAAATTACCCTCCTATTCGAATTTAGGATATCACTAATAAGGGCGCTAAAAAAAAATCAACGACTTTATTTATTACATATTTTATCGCTACCTTTTACTAGGAACACATTACTATCTTTTTATCTAGATTCTTGATTAAACGAAACCATTCGTACTTATCTATTTGCTACTCTTAACCTCATTTAAACCTACCCAGCTCTTCTACTGTATAACATTAAATATACAAAATATTGCATACCATTTAAAACATCGTTAACTGTTTTCGATATATATGTAATAGCAGATAGTAAAGCAATATATTTTTCAAAGTTATTTTTTATTTGTTATACTGTATATAACATTGGTTCAGACCAGTCAGCCAATAGAATAGGGTAAATTCATGTGATATTATCTGGATGTTCATTTAACAACGAATCCTAATTGGTAAAATTTTTTGTGTTCTATTGCCTGTTACGATCAGATGAATGATAATCAAAATACACAAAATTTTTCTTTTACATAATGGGTAAACGTTCTCTTGAAGTACGTATAAGCGATGATATTTCGGAAACAAAAACTGATATTCAAGGTCCTGTCTTAGGTAAGATATTTGCTTAATCTTTATTTTTATAACTTCAGAATCCTCAACGTAAATTTCTAGCTTCTTTTCAGGGGGTTTCACCACCCCAAAATGTTGGTTTTCGTACCTACAAGAGTGCGAATGGTAGACGTTCGATGGTCGTGGGAGAAAATCCCAGAGTAATATACGAATCGAACGAGTTTAATACCGATCAATCTTCCGAGTATGTCGAAAATTTCCCCCGCACTTAGCATTTCTGCTTATTGACGTAAATAGAGCATTAAGTTATTATAAACTTAAAACCACTGTAGGTATTTAGTTGCCATATATAATAAGAAAGAAAATTCGGTTACTTTTAGTTCTGTTCCTGTTATTGATTTGGTTCCTATTCCAAAACGTATTAAGATGGAAGAACCCAAAGATTCAATTAAGCATGATGACGTAATAATTTTATATTTTTTTAAAAAAGTTTTATGCATTATTATCTTTATCTAATTCTTATGTATATATCAGTATATTATGGCGAAAGCGGCACTTGATAAAGAATTTGGTTCGAAGAAAGCACAAGCAAAGATTCTTGCTTTTGAAAGAGGCAATATTGATGCTTCACAAGTGCGTGATGTTGAAAAAATAGTTGCAAATATTGAAGAAAATGTAAAGACCATGAAAACTAAAGGTATGTAGTTTCTTATTTTATCCATGATTTTAACTTTACTTATTTTTCTCTTTTATTATGCTGTAACAGAAAAGATAAAAGCCGATATGGAATCAAGTCGTCCAATACCACCGTACGATATCAGTGCAACCAGAGTTACTGACATATATAATATGGATGATATCGTGACACCTGCTGAATTTGATGCAATTCCAGTTGCCTCTATTTTGAACGCTAAACACGAATCTCATAGATTGAGTTTGCTGCCATTCAAGTAAATATTTTTTATCATATTTAATCTGTAAATAATTTAAATAATTTTTAATAAATATAATATTTTTTATTTTTTAGATCCTCAAAATATGTCAATTTTCGTCTTTTTAGTTCTTTAGATGCGAAAAATGTCAATTTAAAGCGTATACGCTTGTTATTATATATTAGCTATTTGATGGCATTCAAATCAGCTTCTCATGATGTACTTAATAATAGACAAGAAATGTCAATTAAGATGAATGAGCCACCGGATATCATTTTGACTAACCTTTACGATCGATTTACTGAGACGACTTTTGTCAAATCAGGAGGACGAAAGAAGTATGATTATTACTTTTTGCAAATCTTACATACCTTTATATTGTTGATTGACATGTATTTGTACTTTCAGATATAAGATCACTCCAAAAGCTGAAGAAAAACTATTATGTTACATGTTTACTCTTTGTCTAATTCTTGACGATTTTCGTCTTGATCCAGAGCAGTTAACTTGTGATTTAGGATTAACTACTAAAAGGTATACATAATATTAATGTTTAATCTCTTGAAATTATTTTGATTTATATGTTCTTGTTTATTCAAATTAATAGGGTTCATAATTTATTTAAAGCACTTGGATGTAAAATTATACCTATAAATAAAAAAGAAATAGAGTCTCTAGGACTTAGAATTTCACAAGCAAAAGGAATAAAACGCGCTGTATTGACTGTCCCACTTAAACTTCCAGAATATAAAGACAAACGAAATAGATAAAAAAAAAAATCAATTGTTTGTATTTTTGGTAAATATATTTTTAATTTTTAATTTTTTTTTTGAAAATCGTATCTTTTATTCATTTATCGTTTTTGTAATAAATACAAGTAGATGCGTCCGTTTTATTTATAACTTCATGGGTTGTGGTGCGCTAGATTTTGTAATCTCAGCTCTTTTACATCCAATTAATAAACAAAATATTTAATAAACAAAATATATATAAAACTTTGAACAAAAGAATTGATATATTTGAAATACGTGATTTTATACCTTAATTGTTTTGAAAAATCATCTTCGACATCTTCATCATCCCAATTATCTTCCCACAAATGAGTTTCTTGATCTTCTTCGGTTTCGTTCCAATCTACATAGTTAAAATGTACAAATCGCAACGTGAATATAGTTAAAAAAAAATGCAATTCGTTTTTTTTTTTTTGAGACAATAATCCCATCGATTAACAAAAAATGTTCAATACATTCGTATGAATTGGTCCAAATTACTCGTGTTGATTTATTTACTCCTTAAGCAACTTTATTTTAAATATGAAACAATTCTACAATTTATTCAGTAAAATCTAACCTTCTGCAGCGAATTCTTCAAATTCGTCATCTTCTTCTAAAGCTCCTAGATGTGGTATAGAAACTTTTTGTGGTTGTGCACTTTGTTGTTGAGATGTCTTGCTACTCTCCCCATCAGTATTATCCGTTGGCTGCTTATTATTGGATGAAGAGGAGGAGGAACTCCCTGGATTGTTTGAAGACATTGCTCTGGAAGTTTTTGATCTTAAAAGATTGATTTTTTTTTAATACAGTATTAAACATCGATAACACGTAATTCCGCAATTGTTACAAAATTTGATAGCCAATCAAAATCCATTAATAAAAATATAACATCAATATTACGTATACCGTGATACGTACCGTGTTTCTTGAATATTCAGAAAGAAAATTCAGAAAGAAAATGTCGTGGTATCAAGCAACTATTAGTTTAAAAAGAAAAGCAAGAGGCTGTCATTTAATTACAAACGAAATCATGGGACAGGTTCCTGAAATACGAAACTACAAAATTGGAATGGCAAATATATTCTGTAAGGTTAAAACTCTCAATTATTCTAAACAATTTGCCTATGTGAGACTCAAATTATTTTCTCTTGTTATAAATGTACTTAAAAGTACAACATACATCCGCGTCACTTTGTCTAAATGAAAATGCCGACCCGGATGTACGTGTAGATATGGAGATGGGATTGAATAAATTAGTTCCTGAGAATTGGCCTTACATCCATACAGCAGAAGGACCTGATGATATGGTAAGAAACCCGTTGTCATAATTATAGATTTATTTTTATAAATATGATAAGAGCAACTTGGATATATTCAGTGACAAGAATATCAGAACCGAGAAAGTGTGCTTTACAACAATCCTTTTTTGTAGCCTGGTCATATTAAAAATGCCATGATCGGCTCGTCTTTAAATATTCCTATCACTAATGGAAAGTTGAATTTAGGGACTTGGCAAGGGTAAGTAATGTATTAATAAATGAGTAAAAAAAATGTATTAATTTAATTAACAATTAATTTATTTATTCTTTCTGAATTTAGCATTTGGTTATTGGAGCACAGAGAATATGCATCAGGAAGAAGAATCGTTGTGACTTTGCAAGGAGAAAAAAAGTAGGATTAGAAAAATTATAGTAGATTGATAATTTAAATATTTAAAACATTTAAAAAAATTAAGATTCTGCCTTGTTTGATAATTAAAAGTATATATTAAATATTTATTTAAATATGCAGTATATATAAATAAATTAAGATTCGAGTAATTAATTATATTTTCTACATTAAAAATTATTATTACAATTATTATTATTATTATTATTTTGTCTTTCATAAAATTTGGAATAAATTTGAGTAAATAAAAAAAAATATATAATAGTTTTTAGCACAAAAATATGCTTGTATAATATGACTTAAAAACGTGTAAATTCGGGAATTCGTTCAGTGGATTTTGGGGGATATGCAAAATAAATTTTAAATAATGCAAAGTAAGCTATTGGAATTCCACTTCATTAACATCGACTAATCCGTAAAGTAGTTCAAATCGTTTTAAATGTTTTATAAGTGACGTAAATTTCGGCAAAGAAATCTTTTACTTTTTTTAATTTCTTTAAGTACTGGTGTTGTAAATCCAATAACTAACAAATTTAATATTATTAAATTGAAAATCGCCCAGAGTTCTCGCGAAATTCATTATTATCTACTATTAATTTGAAATCATTTTTCTGAAATTCGCGGAGAAGCTATACGATATGATTGACATCTCGTTCGAACCATCATTGCTTTCCAGAAATAAATCCTTTTTGATGAATATCGTTCCATTGAAATATTTCGATTTTGTAAATGTGCTGTCAATTCATTTGTATATTTACTAAATGAGTGCTGCAGGCGGAAGCTCGCTGGTGAAAATTTAAGTTTTTCCCGCTGTAAATTTACATATATAGAATAATTGAGGTATTAAGTATAGTATATATGGGACCTCCCACAGCAAAGGGTGCATTGGGCCAAAAAATTTTTTTTTTATTTTAATTGATTTCTTGAAGAATTAGACTAATGGGATTACAATTTTTATAAAATTACAAAATTTAAATTTTTGTCCCAATGCACCCTTTTGCTGTGGGGGTCCCCATATGCATCATTTTATTATTATTTTTCAGTGATAAAACTTGGGACGTGCATATAAGTTTTTGCGGTTTATATTAACCAAGGTATTTCTTGAATTTTTATTTACTGACACATTGATTTTTCCTTCACAGTTATATCGATCTAATTGCCTTCTGGAAGAATCTTCATTGTTGTGCTTCTTTATTGGCTACAACGATAGTAGATTGCCAGGAAATTAAAATTCAACTCGAATATGTGCATTCATATGGTTACACGTTTATTTGATATTAATTTTATTTGCAGGTTAGAACTTATCCCATCATAGCACTAGCTAAAAACATTGCGTAAATTTGTATATATGTCTATTCTCTACGATATCTAAAAAGACTTTTGATTTTTGATCTATGTAAACAAAACTCATCTCGGACACCAAATTGAAATGTTCGCATTTACAAGAACATCCGATACATAAATACCTACTTCTACATATCAAATTAGAATGTTTATATTTACAAGAATTATTTATCTTTTACATTTGAATTTTGTACCAGTTATAGTAGAAGTAAACTGTTTTCACAACTTTCATAAATTAATAATTTTAGCAATAGATAAAAACTTATTACATTTATAAGATACTGTATATAATCAATAATATAATTAATAAATAAAAATTTTAATAATGTAATATAATTAATATTTCCACACTTCTTTTTTTTGATGATTCCACACCCCCTTGAATGTAGTCATTTTTAATTTTTTTAAAAAATTTTTTAAACTTTGATCGAAGATATCTTGGCTTCCGCATCTAGCCAAATTTAAAGAATTTTAATTGTATCAAATAAAAAAGTTTATCGAAATATCTTCAATCAAAAGTTTAAACAAATTTATCAAATTTGGTTAGACAGGTGCTGAGATATCTTCGATCAAAAGTTTAAAAATAATTCTTGGCACTGTTTGAAGATATCTCGGCACCCAACTAGCCAATTTTTTTTTATTTTAATTGTTGAGGATAGTATATAGAATTCAGGCAAAAAGTTATTGAAAAAATTTTTAAAAATTAAAAATAATCCACATTTTATAAAAATAAAAAAATTTAACTTTTTTTTAATCCTGGGTTAAAATTATAAATTTCAACTATATACCTATAATTTATATTAGTTTTTACTCAAATTTTAAAACTAAAAAGTAATATTAAAACTAGAATTAGAATTAGAAATAGAGTTAAAGCTAAATAGGTTTTTTTATAGTGCCGACCATTTTTATTTAGTGCATCAAACGTGATTATTTAAGCAAGTTAGCAATATCATAAAACTTTCAAATAAATAATAAACAATTGTATATATAACGTGTAACTATATAGTTATTGATATACAGTATATACCAAATATAAACAACTATAATATAATAAAATTAATTAAATTTACAAAACAAAAAGATTTTTAACTACTGTATAAAATATATATATATATAATTTTAAAATGTGATTTATAATTAAAAATCTTTTAAATTTCTATATATATAACAAATTCTCTAATCAAAAAAAAAACTTTTAGTCAATCAATTTGTAAAACTCTAAATATATTTATAAATATATATATATATATAGTATATATATCAGTAAATTTTTTCAACAATGTAAAGTATATGTACTTTGTCTATGCCGTTATAATATTATATTTATTAGAAAATCTAGAACAGTTAGCATCTGATATTTTTTAAAAAATTTTGAGTATAATATTATGAGATTCAAAAAATTTTATTTGCGGAAGAATATTATGTAAAAGTATGCAAATAAGGTGAAAAATAAAGTATGCTTGGTCGGTTGTTCTATTTCATCGCACAAGAACAATTGAATCAAAAAATTTGAGAGAAATATATCAGATATTTCAACACAAGATAATCTTCGAAATATGATATCTATAAATGATAAATGGAAGTTGAAGAAAAAGTGAAAATATAGAAAAGATCAAGGATTGATAATGAAGGAAAAAAACTAGATTATAATTTATTCCTAGAACTAGTTACACGTAAGTATTTAAAAGTTCGAAATACAGGCAAATTATGTGGTAAATTCATACTTTTTATTTATTTTATTCATAGGAAAAAAAAAAACTTTACTTGTTAAATATATGTCAGTTCTTTTAATAATACATACACATACAGAAAAGGTTAATTCAATAATAACCTTAAAAGCATAAAGAAAGAATTTCGCATAGAAAATGATGAAATTTCATGATAATAATATGTAACACTCGTTAAAATTTCACTTCTCCCATTTCTCATTAGCGGTATTGCTAAACCCTGCAACTTTTCTAAGTTTCTCCCCAAATTTATATGGTTCTTTAGTAATTATACGATTAACATCTTCTCTTAAATCTTCGCGACTAAGCACAATTCGATCAGCAAAGTGATGATTCGTATCACGATGAGTAGCTTCATCAGCACGGATCGCCAAAACTACATCGCGTAAAGTCGCAGTTTCACGATCAAGATGCCAATAGTCAATAGCTATATCAGGGATATTTTTCATGTTTTGAATATTACCCGCATCAATTTCTGAATGATTATGAAATTTTTAAATAATTATAAGAAATTCAGTAAAATAATAGCAGGTAGTAGTTAATTATGTAAAATACCTTTAATAAAAGAGGTATAACTGACTATAGCTTCCTCTTCAAGGTAACCAACAACACGATGTGCTGTTTTTGGGCTAATCAAGTATAAAGCAAAGAAAGCATTATAGAAAATGCCTTGAACAAAAGTAATTAAAGCGCGTTCCCACGCATTAGGTTGAGAGATACGCATCCAAGTCATCAAGTGCATACTGTTGAATGTGAAATGAATTATTGTACGAAATATAATTTTAAATATAAAATTAAAATTCTAGTAATAATAATTACCGTTCATTTTCAGCTTCATGAAGCAAATGATGAATCCAACCTCCATCGTGTTTCAATTTCCTGAGAGATCGAAGGTGACGGATAGTTCCTCCAACCATACCTGGAACTGCAGCAATCTAAATGCATACATTAAAATGAATCAATTTAGCCAAAAAGAATATATATATATTATATATAATAAATAATAATAATATATATATATATGTACACAATATTCAATATTATACATATATAACAGTATGAAAAATTTAATGAAAATATTTATTATTACCGTTTCCAACATAACTGCTCGATGAATATATTTTTTCTTAAAAAACCAATCAGTAGGAAGTCTTATCAACTTAACAAAATAATAAGCGAACCTATCAGATATGGTATTAGGTTCACGATGAAAATTAAGTTGAACATCAAAATTTTCAAGATCATTTGTTTTCAATGGTTTTTCAGATATGATGACTTCATGACGAACTGGTTCAGGATGACGTGTGTCCAATAATATTTCAGGTGGGATTTGTAACTCCAATTTATTCTCACTATTTTTTTGAGCAGTTTGAGGGTTAAGAGGAGTTGTGGGAGATTGCTGTAATAATCTATATGATCCAGTTGTAAATTGGTGAGAGATGATGGACTTAAGAAACA
>CAJVPU010002659.1:0-10242 GCA_910591775.1 Dentiscutata heterogama | reverse complement strand
TTTTTAGATAAATGCATGCATATTATCATGTGAAGGCTAGAAAAGAAATGTATATATGTATGTAACTTATGTGCTGATCCTCCTCTATTATTTGATTCTGATTATTTTTATTGTCTGGATAGTACCATTTTAACCTCCCTCCTTCGTCGTGATGATCTTGCTATGGATGAAGTTGAACTTTGGAATAATGTTATAAAATGGGGTTTCGTGCAAAATCCTACTCTTTCTGATGATCCTACTACTTGGAGTTCAGATTTTACTTCTACTTTTCAAAAATCTTTAGCAGATTGTATACCCCTTATTAGATTCACTCTAATGACTCGTGAACAATTCCGTGAAAAAGTTTGGCCTTTTAAAGATATTCTCCCACGAAAAATGTGTGATGATGTTTTATGGTATTTTTTAATGCCAGATCTGCACCCTAGCCAATTCCATCCAAGATTAAAAACCATTGACTCAAAATTAATCACTTTGAAACATGCCTCTTTGATTGCCACCTGGATTGACCGTAAAGAAGGCAAGCCTTATAAACATACCGATATTCCCTATGACTTCACTTTACTTATGCGTGGTTCACGTGATGGATATTCTCAACAGACTCTTCATCAACGTTGCGGCGGTCAAGCTAAAACCATAATGCTAATGAAAATAAAGTCTACTGAAGAAATATTTGGAATGTATATCTCTAACATTTGGAGTAATACTTCTAGTGCAAGATCTCATGATAGTTTTATGTTTTCTTTTGGTGAAGGGAGAGATACTAAAGATCCCGTGCTAAGTCGTGTACGAGCTGCGGGCTACGATCTTGCTTTAAGTAGAGGTCAAGAGAGAGGAATGGACGAATTGGAAATGTTCAAAATTTCTCCAAAAACGGTCTTTATGTTATGAAAAAGGTTATATTCTCATTGATTGGTGTGTTTATTGTATCTTTACTTTGTTCTTCTTGTGTGTATAGAATTTCATTAATAGATTTTATGGATATTTCGTTTAAATATTTAGTAAATCCTTTATTTTTTCACAATATAAGCGATTAACAATATATTATTATATTGTAACGCTACTACAAAAAATTCTGTCAATACATAGAAAATAACATATTTATTCTTTAGATAAAATAACATTCTTTTTGTATAATAGTTATCCGGTCATAATGGCTAAGTTAGTGCATAGTAAGTATAATCTTTTTTTTTTTTGACAAAATTTTATATATATATATATGAGTGTTATTAATTTTCTTTTTTCTTTTTTTATTTTTCATTTTTTTTTTTTGTGTGTGTTGATATACTGTATAGTATAAATTTATTATTTTGAAGTAAATATTACACATTATAATATGTTCAAAATTGAATCTGTAAATTCTAACATTTAAATAGATTCAAATAAATTTAAATAAGCATATTATATCGACTTTAGCCATTTAAAATATTTAATTTATATTACTTTACATAAAATTTTTTTAAAATAGCTTTGTAAAACTTGTAATTTTTTTTATCGTTTACTAGTGACTTATATAAAATTTTGTATACCCGAAATAACGCACAAGGGCGTTATTTTGAATAATGGCCCGAATTAGGCTTAATTTAGGCCAAAATTATTAAAAAAAACCCGGTTATTTAAATAACAGATCTATTACTTCAAAAAAAAACTAATAACGATAGAAATGTGTGAAAATTAATGTATAAATAAATTTAGAAAAATTTATCCGATGTATTCGACTGGTAAGATTTCTGAGATTACGGCATTTATCAGGTCACAAGTATGAATTTCGAGTATTTAGTGAATCATTGAAAATGATTAAGGTGGTTCATTTAATAATAATTCCGTTACTAATTATTCGTGAAATTAAATTAGAATTGATAAACGATCCTCAATGAATAGGCAAAAAAAATTTGTGCCAAATTTATCAACTATCACTAATCATTTGATAAATTGGTCTACGTTCAAGTCATTTTTCAAATAAGAGATTTTACTTCTATCATTATGAAAATTAAACCTTTAATTAATTTATTAAGGATTAATTACCAACAAATATCAGTCTAATAAACATGTTAACAATCACTACAGCTTTTGCTATTAATTTTGTACAACTAACATTCTTCATTTCTTTCTATCGTTTTTCCACCTATATATTGACAATCCGTTCGCATCAACACCAATTTTAACTCGACGGCCTTTTCCCTATAATTTCAACGTCATAAGAAATTATAATAATGAAATGTAAATAATAAATTGATTATTTTTCTTAAAAAAAAACGAACCATCAGATTTTTCTGAGTTTGTAATTCTTGCTCTGCTTTTTCCAACTGGTTTTGTCGCTTTATACGAGCTTTGAGATCTTGATATTTTAATAATTTATTTTTGTGCAATATCTGTGATATTTTTAACGTGAGCAAAATACAAGATATATATAAGAAATTAAAGGAGATGAAATAAAAACTATATCTCACTTGTAATTCTTCATCATCCGGTATCATAATGCTATCACTTTCTAATGTTTTAATACGCGGCCTATTAAATTTGCGATTTATCAATTCAGGAAGTGTGTCAAAATATTTTGTTGGATTAAACTTCTTGGCTATAATTGTGAAATTTAAAAAACGTTAAATAAGCGATAATTTGGTTAAAATTAATAATAAAAATCCAATAAAAACCTTCTTTTTTAGAATCAAAGAATATTATATGTTGAGGTTGTTTTAATTCATTCTTTTCTTTCGATAGTTCTTCGTCTACTTCCATATCATTTTGAATAAGATCTGAATCAATGAAATGTAATTCATTTTGAATTTTTTCAATTTTCTATGACAAAAAGACAATAAGTTTTCGATTACAAAATTCAATTAATTCAATTATAAAAAAATAGGTGATCAAACCTTATTTCCAAGATCACATTGAGTTTTAACATAATTTAAATCTTGAGACTTTAACAATTTAATCATATCTCCTGAAAAGGCTGAATTACGTTCTATTATATGAACGCCTTCCTAAAATTTATTAAAGGAATAATCAAATAAATCAATAAATTATGATAACTGTAAGCCTGAGAAAGATAAACATTACACATACTTTAGTCTTACTATTAATCATTTTAAAGTAAAACTCGTCAGGATTTCTAAAATATGCTTTTTCTCGCATATTTTTGAGCCTGCTTTGTTTTGCATGATAATCTCTTGATCTAAGTACATAATCCTTGTGTTTCTCAAGTAATCCATATCTCTGTCTAGAGCGCGGTTGCGCTCGTTCTTTATGGTTACGCCGATGAACGGCGTTACGTAGAGAAGACATAGCAATAGCAGATAAGCAACTTAACGATTAGAAGTTTGAGAAACATCGATATTAGAACACAATTTGTCCAATCAGCTTATAGAATTTTCAAATTTTCATTGGTCGATCAAATCTTTTGCAAACTATAAAAAAAAATCAATTTAAAAAGATCGATCTTCCTCTTCGAATTCCTATCCTTTGATTGTTCTAAAAAAAATAAATAAATTATGGTAATTTCTGTTCATCCACCTTCAGTATCTATGGAAAAATTGAAATATATTAATTACATTATAGAAATATTATTAATCATTTTTGCCTCCGTATTTTTTTTATTTATAGTCTAAAAAACAAAAGAAAGTCAAAGTTGAGGAAAACATCTCTCTCGGACCACAAGTCCGAGAAGGTGAACTGGTCTTCGGCGTAGCACATATCTTTGCTTCTTTTAACGATACTTTTGTTCATGTCACTGATTTGTCTGGCCGTGAAACTATCGTTCGCGTTACTGGTATGAATTGATTTATAAATCATATAGATCATTTTAATAAATTAGCGACGTGGAGTCTTGTAGAGAATAGATGAATTATATAGAGAATGTCCAAATTGTAAAATAATCTGTATAGAGAACAATTGGATTCCTATACGTTATTTAATATACAATTTGTTGGAAGGTTCTCTCATGATTCACTTCCAATTATTGATACAGAAAAAAAAAATATTGGGACTAGTGGTGAAACACATAATCCCTTTGAACAAAAAAATAACTGATGTGAATTCCTGTTTTTCCTTTCGCCGTGTTACGCATTGTGTATTATCACGATTTTCGAATTGTTGAAATCCAGGTGGTATGAAAGTAAAAGCCGATCGTGATGAATCATCGCCCTACGCTGCTATGTTGGCTGCTCAGGATGTCGCAGCAAAATGCAAAGAGTTAGGTATTAACGCTTTACATATTAAACTCCGAGCCACGGGTGGTAATGGTACAAAGACACCTGGTCCTGGTGCACAATCAGCCTTAAGAGCTTTAGCTAGAGCGGGTATGAGAATTGGCAGAATTGAGGATGTTACGCCTATTCCCACTGATAGCAGTAAGTATCATCATAGTGTTGTCTATTATAATTTTGCCTAGAATATTTTATTCATAATCTTTTTTTAAAAAAAAAGCTCGTAGGAAAGGTGGACGTAGAGGTAGACGTTTGTAAAAAAAAAAAGCTCGAATTTGTGGTTTCATCTATTTAGTAATTGTATGGCTTTACTTCATATAATGGTAATTACTTAAAATAATAAATATTATGGATTATATCCACATATCAATAAATACATGAAATAATGTTCAATCGAGATCCGTTTGTGATAAGCTATTCCGACTATACTTGCCGGCCAAACCTGGACAAATCCCAAACCCATAAAAAATAATTGCTATTTATAAAAAATTAAACAAATAATTCTAAAATTTTACAAATATATTATCTATAGCTATAAGAATATACTTGATTTATTTGAACAAGATTATTAATAAAATTTTTGAGCTATGAGTTTGGCCAGACCCTTTGAGTTTGTCCACTCTAAGTAAACTTAAAGTGGACAAACCCAAAGGGTCTGGCCAAACTCATAGCTCAAAAATTTTATTAATAATCTTGTTCAAATAAATCAAATATATTCTTATAGCTATAGATAATATATTTGTAAAATTTTAGAATTATTTTTTGATTTAATTTTTTATAAATAGCAATTTAGAGGTTTGGGATTTGTCCAGGTTTGGCCGGCAAGTATAATTCCGACCTTTATATTTGAACAGGCATTTATTAATATATGTCAATTGACCTCTTAACCCATTACAGTATGTACAAAATCTAAACCAGGTTTGCATAAATAAAATTGCTGCATACAGTAGATTTTTCGGCACAATTCAACTTTAAACCGGTTTTAATATATAATGTATCTGATATACTGTAATAGTAAAACTCAGATAAACCGGTTTTTAAAATTGAATTTCGGTGTAGTTAATCTTTCTTATAACCAATCAGGATTCTTTCTAATAACCGATTTTTTAATCTAATCCAGTTTTTGAATACCATTTTCATCGTTTCAATTCATATAAGAATGTAGGGATATCGATTTTGCTCAGAATTATAGACCAAAAAAAAAAAGAATAATTGTCAACGAATCTGTTCAGTTTATCGTAATTCAAACCGTATATAAAAATCCATATCTTTGAATCTGAATCTTACAAATCTCCGGTTTCGCACCTAACTCATCAGAAATCACGTCATTGTCTTCGGAACTTCGGTCCGGAGATAGTGATATAATTCCGAAGAGATTTCGGAAAACGAGCAAATTTTTAGTTTTAAACGACACTCGCAGATCTGATTCGATTCACTTCGGGCATCCGTTGCATATATTAAAATTTTTCTGCTTATAGCTAAAAACTACATAAGTCACCTTTTTGTATCACAATGTTACAGTAAAAAGGCTAAACAAATTATCGGCTGAAGCCGGTTTTGTTTCAATTCGGCTGATCGATTTTATTAAATAAAATTTCCATTGTAGGAAAGTAAACGAACCTTAAAATCGATTAATCGACTAAGCCAACTAAGCCGACATAGATAAATAATGATCGGCCAGAATCTAGTATTATCTTATGTCGTCCATTCGTAAGGTTAAAGAAATTATTTTTCTCGGGACAGGTAAATAATAAAACTTTAATGTATTATAAAAAAGGTCTAATAAATTTAAATTTATGTAGGCACCTCTTCCGGTGTTCCTACAGTTGCGTGTTTGTCTGACCCAGAATCAAAATGTAAAACATGTATGTCAACACGTACTCCCGAAGGTGAAGTAAATGTAAGACGGAACACCAGTTTATTAATTAGAGTGAATCATGAAGATGGAAGAGTGAGGTAAGTTTTAATATTTTTATGAGCATATTTGATAATTATTTAAATCTATTGCTAGATACAATTTCAATAATAATATACAGACTATTAACTTCTATGGTCCATGATTATTAGAAATATCGTTATAGACTGTGGGAAAACATTTTATGGTAATTGTTAATTTATTCATGCATCAATCAGTCTTATTTTCTAACTGATTTTCATATTACATTGATGTAATAAAGTTTCAGCATTGAAATGGTGGCCACATTATGGATTACGTCAAATTGATGCTCTTATATTAACTCATCCGCATGCTGATGCAATAAATGGGTTAGATGATTTACGAGCTTGGACGCTACATAAAATAATACAAGAACAGATTTCGATCTATACGACAATTGAGACTTTAGATAATGTCAAGATCTCGTTTCCTTATCTGGTGGATACAAGTCAAGCGACTGGTATGCATAATCATTACCATTTTTTTCTTATTAAAAAAATAATAAAATTTAATTTTATGCATAGGTGGTGGAGATATACCATCGTTTAAATGGAATGTTATAGATTCGAAGCGCCCATTTACTATTGAAGGATTAGAGTTTACTCCCCTCCCAGGTAATATTTTGTCATGTTCGAATGAAATTATGTATTTGATATAATAATTATGTAAATATGTAAAATATTATTATAAATTATTTTTAGTTCAACATGGTGTCTATTTCACAACAAAAGAACCTTATATGTCCATTGGTTTCCGCTTTGATAATATATGTTACATTTCTGATTGCAACGTTATACCAGAAGACACCTACGCAAAAATTCATGGGTGTGAACTCGTAATTTTAGATGCCTTGGATCGTAAGTTACTTATTTCATTTAAAATCATTTAAAACTTTGAAACTGTCTTCTAGAAATTCACAAATCACAATTCTCCCATCGTTTAGATAAGGAACATTCATCCCATTTTTCAATACAGCAAGCTATTAACACAACAAAGAATCTAGTTCCAATACCCCAAAGAACTTATCTTACAGGCTTTTCTCATGCAGTAGAACATTACAGTTTGACTGAAGAGATGAAGTTGTTAGAAGAAAAGGAACCCGGATTGTGGATTAGACCTGCGCATGACGGATTAAAAGTGTGCATCGAGGACGACATGGTTATTTCAAATGGATTAGTTAATAATTAATTTCCAAGAATAATAGACCTAATATTAAATACACAATATACTATTTATTGTGTATAGTCAACTAGAATGTTATGGAAACTTTTTTTATTAATAAAAAATAGTTTGATTTTATTGGATCCAAATTAGTTCAATAAAGTTAAAGTGACAAATACTATATTAGACATGCTTTTTTGTCTTTTTATAATAACTAAATTTAATTCTTGTGATTATTATTATGTCATAACAATCAGAATACATAATGGTAAAAATATTGGCGATATATCTTAGATTTGTTTAATTATAGTTTACTGTAATATTATAATAATGTAATCAGGGAAATTATTAAATACTATACCATATTTTTATTAAGTATATATATAATAATTACTACAAATTAACGGTGATCAGATTTCACAAGTAGGATGCAAATTTTTACAGGATTCTAGAAGTACCAGAACCATTATCAATCATAATAGAAATAAATAAAATAAATAAATAATGTATGCTTCACTTTGATAACCAAAATTGATTAGAATTGAAATTTACTGCTATGCTATATGAAGAACAACTATGTCAATTTTTTATCATCAAACCCATCATTTGATTGTTCTCTTTCACTAATTTCTAGTGCTAATCTTAAATCATCACTTTTACTTCTATAATCTTCACTGACTTTTCTTAATTGATCTAAACATAACCTACGTGTTGTTACAAGATTATCTACCATGTCTCTTGATTTATTACCTCCAATAAGCGCTGATAATAATCTAAATGATGCAATCAATTCTTTAAAGGTATCGTAATGACTTTATAATTATTATTTAGAAAGGCGTTAGAGATGCTTAAAATGAAATCATTAAAAATAAATAAATAAATATATATTGGACCCACCTATCAACAAGAGCAACGTGATACCAAGCAAAGATAATAACTGACCCAACCGAGAATACCAACCCTATAGGTGTAAAAAACAACACACTCCAAATAAAGAAGAATAATACAATATAAGCTATTATTAGCCAGACTAAACCTAGAAAAATCTTATTTTGAGCCCTCGATTCTTCATATATTTCGAACCTTACTGAAACTTTACCCAAAACGTAAATTGGCCAATGAAAACAAAGGCCTGGTAAAAAAAATGGTAATTGAATAGAAAATTTGAATAATTCACATAAAAATGAATATAAAGCCCGTGGCAATGTAAGGTTATGATGCTCATATCTTGCGATATCATGATTCGAGAGATGAAGCGCGTCCAAAGAGGTTTTGTATTGGATTAGTAAATTTTTTAATGTTGTTACTTCTTCAGACGTTGTGTTTGAGAAAAAATTAATAAGACTAAAAATTATATAATATTCAATTAGCATTACCTTTGGGGCAGCTTGTCAAATAATAAACTAACCATACCTTTGCGTAACTTTCACATAATCTTCAAGTGGAACAAGTTTGTCATTAGAAAAATAAAGCATTCGAGCCATTGAAGACGCATTAGAAATTTCCCTAATAAGGATTAATTATTAGAAGTAACAATGAGTTAATTCATTACTTGTGAACTAATTGCCATAGATTTCTAAAAATAAGCTACCATTTTATAGCACAAATTTAGATAAAAAAAAAAAAACAAACTAAAGAGTAGTTTATTTTGAGAATATTGTGACAAACATGATTAGAAAACATATGATCCGTTAATTTAAGGATAGCTTAATTTCGAAATCTACAATATAGAAATAACTAAAAATAAAAAACAAACCAATTTGAAGCATTTATTGTTAATTTTTCTATTTCAGACTCGATGCGTTTTGTCAATGCTTTAACTGCAGTCCGATTATCAAGAAGAAAATCTTTGAAGTATGGATCGATTTGTATAGGCGAACCGTATCTTTTTAAATTTTTTAAAAAAAAAAAAATTAGAAATTTTTGTATAAAATTAAATATAATCCAGTGAATAAATCATAATACTTACACGATTATTAATGAACTTCTATACTTTGATTTTTGCACGTATGTTATCCCACACGGAATAATTACAATCTGTTTTTCTTTTTGCTTTTTGACAATGACAAGGTCATCATCACTATTGGATTCTTCAGTATGTTCTTGCTGTGCGACGTGCGAGGCATATTCCATTGCGGCCTAACATATTGAAAAATTAACAATTAACAATATATAATTTTCAACGCAACGATAACGATAAAAGCACTTATAACAACGAATATTAACCCATGATGCACCATCCTTTAGTTCCAACAATCGAGATTCAGAATGTGAAGTGCCTGAAATTTAATCTAATTATTAATCTTGTATTTGTTTTTTAATACAGAAACAATAAATAAGGTTTAAATTCTTAAAAATAACCTTCTGGAAATACTGCAACGACTTCACCGAGCTTCAAAACTTCCAATGTGGCAGAGAATAGTGCCTTGTTATTCTTTGTAGTCCGATCTACTGGGACAACACCTCCGCCCACTAGAATAGGTCTCGTGTACTTGTTTTTAAAAAGGGAATTTTTTGCCCAGAAATGTATTTTTCTATGGTGAGGGAATGTAACAGCAAGTACTGCCGGATCAACGATCATATTACTTATGAAATTATAAATAAATAAGTTTAGTTAATATATTAGTTATCTTGCGACGAAGCTATATTGAACAGAGAATTTTTGATACCTATGTGTTGAACAAACAATCATCGGACCTTCTTTTGGCACATTTTCATGCCCAACAACTCTAATTTCTTTATAAAACCCATAGATGCTCCAGCGCGATAAGGTAGTAACAACGTCGTATGCTAACCCAAATGGCATGTTTGTTCTTCAAAACCAGTATCTAGTGTTTTATATTATTAACGTATATTCTTATTATACTCGTCTCAATAAAACGGACTCAAAAATTGTTAAAACTAAAGGATGGTGCATCATGGGTTAATATTCGTTGTTATAAG
>CAJVPU010002658.1:0-10243 GCA_910591775.1 Dentiscutata heterogama | reverse complement strand
AAATAAGAGGTTAGTTAAAAAAATGTCGCGAATGATGCCGGAATTTAATATGAAATTAAGATTTTTTGGATGCACGTTTTGGTTTTAGAAGGCTGATTAGGATTTAAGTCAGAGTTTAATAAGATTATTATTATTATTTTTATGATTCTACATATACTAGTAAACTTAGGCATACCTAGATCAAAAACTGAATCAAAAGAGGAAAAGAGGCAGAGGAAAGCAAGCGTAAAGGCCGAAAGAAAGGTAAGTCCGTTAGTTTTATCGCTATCAATTTTGCTATCGGTATTAAGTCTGCTTTTTCTCATACAGAATCGTCGACTCGAAAAAAAATCTTTCAAACAAGCTTTTGCTAGAGAACATCTAAGACAAAACAAGATCTTTCAAAATCTTGAAAAAAATTTTGGTAATGCCATTCATTTGGAATGACTTCCATAATTGATACTATAATTACTGTAGTTTTTTTTTTATGTGCCGAGTATTCAGCAATATAGCTTTATTATGCTTGTAAAAAGGATTTCGAAATAAAAATACTTTTGTTACGTCAAAATCAAGAAATACTATAACAACGCACATTTAATAATCTTAAATACGCATGCGTCATTTCAGAGTTTAAACTCAATAAACTACACTAATAATTATAAATTAAGATTTGTTCGCAAGCTCCTGGCCAATCTTGTAATTGGAGATCTTTAAAGCATAGAGAGAAAGTCAGATCATACAATGGAATTTTTTAAGTATACGAGAAATTATTCCGAACCTTATCCCAATCGATCTTATGACGCGTTAACGGGAGAGCACGTCTCAATCCCTTAAATGTGTTTTCTGATAATTCAACATAAGATTCATTCAATGCATTTTGAAATTCGTTTTCAGCTTTGCAAATTGATTTAGAATAAGCGGCGGCTGACGCGGCAAGGTCCTTTAGAATATTATAATTGATTTATATAATTATTTTTTTAAACCTACTAAACTCGAATGATCTGTTCAGATGTAAAAATATACTTCTGAATTCACTGGTGAAGAGGTTATTTCAATCTCCTTTGTAGAATTCAACTGTACGTTTCCATCTTCGTAATAGTGGACATTGATTTTGATCGTTCCTTTTATTTCACCGGACCCAGGTGAGATGACCCAAGTCGACCGCCATCTACCATTCCTATAACAAAGATTTGTCCATATTAAGACTAAAAAAAAATGCCACATGTCGCAACTGTTAAAGAAAATTCATTCACCAGAGGTTCTTTGGGTTGAATTTTTCATCCACGATTGCAATAGTTATTGTTTCTCCTGTAGAGTAAGTGGCTGAGGCACCCTTGGGATAATGATCTGCCACATATTCTGAAATTGCTGTTTCAACTGCAGATCTACGAAACATTTTGATTACTTTATTAAAAATGAATTTGCAATTAGGCAAATACAAGAATAAATAATACCTTAATGGTTCTGTTGTTTCATCTGGGGTTTGAGGTTCAGGTTCGACCTCGATTACATCCTACCATTAAAATCGTGTTTAAGCATTCTTTTGCATAGGTTAACATATCGTATTTTAAATAATCTTACTTGACTCATATGATCAACTTTAAATGTTTTATGTGATTTTGGGTCGAAAAACCGATCGTTTTCGAGCTGTCCATATTTCGATAATATGACCTGCAATTATTTAAATGGTTATTATTTTTCTTTAAAAAAGAAAGATATATGACAAATTTTGATCACCTTAGATTCTTGTTCTGGAAAAGTTACTGTTACATATTGTTCAATATTGTATTGTCGTAACGCGTCCAGAAGTCCTTCCTGAAACACCGAATTATTATTCAATAAGACGCTAACATCTATAGAACATGAAATAGCGTGTAACACGTTGATTTATCAGTCGCTATTTTGGCTAGAGTTTTTAAATACCGGGTATGAGAACGCAGAACCAAAACTTGCCACTATAGACTTCACTGACTTCGCCAGGAGGGCTATCAAGTAAGAAGCTGCTAGCAATTTTAAGTTTTTCCTCAACACTTAAGTCCATTGTGAAGTTCTTTTTTTTTTTTATTATACTACGTACGTATGTACCAGTACTTATAGCAATATGTCACAGGGGAACTGAATACCTCACGTTAGGGTGAGTAGCATGGTTAAAAAATTTGGCCATAGGGGCATGCCACCTATCAGACCATCTAAAAATCAGACTATTCACAAATCCCGGAATTTCCCGACACTATCTGCCATTCTGAAGTTTCCCTACCTGCTACAATATTTTTCTCCAGCGCGAATCCAATCAAATTACTTGATTTTAAAAATAAAGCAATTTGATTGGATCCGCACAGGTGAAAAATAAACACTGGTGGCCACTCGCCTACCTCACGTGGAAGAAAATCAGAAAAATGTCGAAAATATCGAAAATATCGAAAAGGATTGCCTCATACTTCTGCCGTTCGTAAATACCGAAACGCTTAAATTTCGATATGTACGCCAAGAAATTTATACTTTTGAGTTTATATTTTCAACGACATACGAATAAATGTTTGGACTTTTTTTAACCATAACTTAGCTATAAAGTTCATTCCACACACTTGCGTTAGTAATGGGAGGAGGAGCAGTTTACATGATTGCCGGTCGCAAGATCGGGTCTGAATACGTAAGACACATATTATTGGAATGGAATGGTTCTAATTAGTTGTTTCCAATGAACTAACCTTCAATGGATGCTTCGGCTTCTTATAAAATTCGTAATCAAACATTCAATTACTAATTGGATTCTTTTGCGCATAACCTTTACAAACTTAATATTCAATTATCATGATAGCTTGCGCTCGCGACATTGTCGACTATCGGTATTGGTGTCTACGCTGCAATTAAAAGAGCCAAATCCAAACAACCTAATCCTCTTGTTGATTCACCACCGATCAATGCTTCTTCCGTAGAAGAGGAAGCCTTTATTCAGGAATTTTTGAAGAGTGCAGAAGCGGATGAAAACAAAAAGAACCATTAATTAAAAATTTTCAAGATTGTACGTTAAATTTCTTGAATCAAATAAAGTATGTGTTAATAGAAAACTATGTATTTATTAGTTTGATTATTTTGTTTGCAATTAGTAAATTTAGAATTAGAATTTGCTTTACAAAAAATTTGAATAATTTTTATTATTTTATTTTTGTATATACTAATATTATAATTTAAAATGCCGAAACAAAAGTAAACCAAATAAATATTTCAAGCTATCAGCAAGAATGCAACTAAAATTATATAATTTAGCTTACTATACAGCTTTATTTTGGCATATTTAAATTAAATTTTTTTTAATAATATAATTTAGTTATTTATAAAGATTTTGTATTTTTTGTTTTTTTTTACAGTATTATATACTGTATATATACTATATATACAAAACTTATAAAAATATTTTAAATTTGGCTATAAATTAATTTACAGTATACTATATATATAATTTGTATAATATATAGTTAGACCTTGTTATAGTCACTTTCAATATGGTTACAACCTTGTTATAATCACTATTTTTTTGGCCTAGCTATTATAAAACATATATTTTTTGACCTTTATATAATTACAACTTTTTATAATTACCAAAATTTTGTTTTTCAATCTAGTGATTATATATATTAAAATTTAACTGTATATGCTATAGCCTTCTTAATATTGTAACATAGAAACCCTTGGGGTGTTAACTATATCACTTGACTTAATGTGCAGAGAGTAAGGAATATGAATAGAAGAAAAGAGAAGAGAAAAAAAAAAAAAAAAGAAAACTAAAATATAGAAATAAAAAATATAGAGTATAAAAATATAGAAACAAGAAGAAAACTCAAAGAAAAAGATAATAAAACAAAAATAGAAAATAGTAAAAAGAGGCAATAAAAAACAATAAAGTCAAGATAGAAAGTAGTAAAAAAAAATAACAAAAGACAACAAAGTTATAATAAAAGGCAATAAAGAAGAGTTTATAATATAACAAGTATATATATAGTTAAAAGAGTAATATTTATTAGATACAAGGTTAAGAAAATAGAAAACAAAACTTAACAAAACCTAACAGGATCTAACCTGCTTTAGGGAAAAAAGCAAAGTTTATATAGCTTTAGAATTATTAAGAAAACATTATTATTATATTGGTAAAACATGTCAAGATATATACTATACTAAAGTACTATACTAAAGTACTATAGTAAGATACTATAGTAAGGTACTATACTAAGATACTATACTAAGATACTATATATACTAAGGTACTATAATAAGATACTATACTAAAGTATTATAATAAGATACTATAGTAAGGTACTATACTAAATTCTAAATATACCCTCATCATAATTGTAAACGTTGTTAATTATCTAATAAAAAGCCCCTAGCCAAAGAGGTCACCTTAACACAAAAAAAAAAAAAAAAAAAAAACTAAATTCTAAATATGTATCTAAATTCAAAATAGTTAAAAATTCACTAAAAAAACTAATAGTATAGATTTGAACTATGTAATCTATACTAGACTATAAATAGTAATTTGTATAACTAACCTAATAAAAATATACTAATATAATAGTATAATTATAGTAAAGTAACAAGGTTATTTAGTATAGTAATATACTTTATGAATATATACAAGGTGGATATAAAGTATATACTTTAACTTTATATATGACAAGAGGTAAATAGTTCAAGATAATAACAGTTTATAAATAATAATATTTATTAATAACAGATTTATGGTGACAATCTTATATACTTGTAAAAATTACTCTAAAGAGAGAATATTATACTATACAATAGAAAGAGGTAAAAGAGATAAACTAAATTCTATAAAAGAATAGAAAACTCTAACTCTCTATAAGAGTATAGAGAACTCTAACTCTCTATAAAAGTGAAGAAACTCTTTATGAGAGTAGAAAAACTTTAACTTAAATAGAAAAAAACAAGGCTTCTTTTTTATAACTTTTTTACAAATAGAAGTGTAATAATATAATTGCTATATAGTGCAGAAGTACTTAGAGGCACTTTGTATAAAAGCACTTAGAAGCACTTTGTATAAAAGTACTTAGAGGTACTTGTATAGAGATACTTAGAGACACTTGTATAGAGGCACTCAGAAACACTTGTGTAAAAACACTTAGAGGCAGTGTTGTATATTTTGGCTATCTATAATCTTTTTTGATTTGTCTATATTTAAAATTGTCCAAGTATTCAAAATTGTCTATAGCTTGTTTAGGCTTTAATAGTTAATAAATCTATCTAAAAAATATATAACTATATATTTTTTTAGAGGCTAAATTTATTTAATTAAAATTAAAATAGATTAACTTAATAAAATTTTAAGTAATTTTACTTTATTTAATTTTCCAAGAATGTTCAAGATTGTCTAAAATATTGTTCAAAGCTGTCCTATAACAATACTGCTTAAAAGTATTTTGTATTGTATACTATTTTACTTAGTTACAATACTACTATATTATATTCTATTACTTAATAGAATCTTTTCTATTACCCAATAAAATCTTTTCTATACTAAATATAATTAACTATAATTAATACAATACAATATATTGTAATATAGAAAGCTAGCTTTACTAACTATACTACTTAACTTAATGTGAAGAAGGTAAGGATATATGTATACAAAAAGGTAAAACTTAAATAAAACTCAGATATGACTCAAAGAGAATAAACTTTAAGAATATAAACTCAAAAATAACTCAGGATATAGGATATAAAATATAGGAAATAAGAAGAAAAACCTGGGAAAATACAATAAAAATAGGATAAAAACTCAAGGAAAACTCTAAGAAAATACTATAAAATTACTATAAAAACACAATAAAAAGAGCATATACATAGTAGTGGGTATATGGTCAAAGGTATATTATTTATTTAATAGGGAAAAGGTTAGGAAAATACAAGTTAGGACCTGGCAAAATCTATCTTGGCTTGGGCAAAAAGACAGGGTTTTTATATCTTTTAAAACTCTATATAAGAACAAATAATATTTTGTACCAACAGGTCTGTGTTTGTGCCAACGAGTCTGTACTAATGGGTCTGTACCAACGGGTCTGTGTCAATGGGTCTGTACCAACAGGTCTCATGTCACAAGGGTAACAGATTATTATTCATTATCTTCTATAGTTATATATATTTAAATCTTAATAACTTGTTAACTATTAACTTGATTGACAAATAATAAAAACTATACTAAGGAAATTGATATCAAGGATTCTATTGGTGGAATCAGATTTGTATCACAATTAGAAGTTACACGGAGTTACTTATTAGAATTTTAAAAAATACTAATACAGTTGATACTGTCTAAATACATACTATCGGGAAAGGCAAAAAAAAAATCAAATTTATATATTTATACAGTATTAACCAATCAAATATCAGAAAATCAACTGTCTAAATGTATATTACTAATAAATTTCTTTAAAAAATTATGCATTTAGACAGTATGCAGTATGCATTTAGACAGTATAGACTGTACAGTCAGACCTCCCTAAATGCACATCGCCGGGACCACCTCTAAAGCGTGCATTTAGAGAGGGCTGCAATTAGAGAACACTAATAAAATCGCAATGTTATTGTTAGCACGTGATAATGTGGCTTTAGTAGCCTTAAAATAATAAATTTGATTGGCTGGTAATTCCGTGAATGTATTTATGGAGGAAGTTTTTATAAGTGGGCTAGACAGTTAGTGTGCACTTACAAAATAAAGAACGTGCATTTATCTATAAGTCCCACCATGGGCCTGGGCTTAATAATGCATTTAGAGAGGTGCTGCATTTAGAAAGAGTGCATTTAGAGGGGTCTGACTGTATATTGCTAATATAACAATATAATCAGGGTTGGCACAGACCGGTCAATGGTTAAGCTTGACCAGACTAGTTTGACCAATTTGACTAGCTAGCCAAAGGGTTTAATATTGGTCAAATTGGTCAAAAGATATTTAAATATATAGTATACATATGAATACATATATATATATATTGTATACTAAATTTATTTAATTAATAGACTAGACTATTTGACCAATTTGACCAGACCATTTGACCAATTTGACCGGACCAGTTTGACCAATGAATTTTTGGTCGACCAGTAATTTGGCCAACCCTGAATTTAATATATAATATAATAATTAATTATACTAATCAATCTAATAACAATAATATAATAGTTAAATTTATTCTATACTATATTACTCTGTATTACAACTTACTTTGTAACAATATATATATTTATAAATATCAATTAAATTTTTAGCTATTATTACTAATTACAATAAATTATATATATTAAATATTAATAATCATCAGAAAATTTTTTATAAAGATAAATATCGATATATAGCAAAAAATTAATAAGTATCAATTAGAAAATAACAATATATATCAATATATATATATAAAAATCGATATATATCTAATAACCAATAAATATCGTAAATAGATAGTTATCGATATATATCAAATAAATGATATACAGTCTTCCCTCTTTATAATCACCTCTTATATAATCACATCATATAAAAACCTTTTTTTAATCACACCCTATTTGAGCCCAATTACTATTTAATATATATAAAAAAACCTCTACATAAGCACACCTCTTTATAAGTATATTTTTTTAAAAAAATTACTATAGTCCTAACTGTGTGATTATAAAGAGATAAGACTGTATATTGTTAAATATTTTATCGATATAAATCAATAAATAGCTATATATTACTATCTAGCTAATATATATTTATCGCTATTAATCGATAATAGATATATATTGCTAATTATCTAAGTGATCGAATTTTATCCTCAAGGAAAATATATTATTACATATCAAATCATTGATATAAATTAATTGAAACATTAGCACTATATGTCGGTTATTAAAAAATACATTATATATTAATATTATATTTTTCATTAATAAGTGATAATTTGATAATTATTGTTTTATAGCTTTTAATGGTATTTATTGATTTTCTTGCTATATATCGAAATATATCTATTTTTCAATTATATTCGATATTTTTTTGTTTGCTATTAATATTTATCACTATTATATTTTTATATATTAGAGTTTATCAATATATTTATATTTTGATATATATCAATATTGTATTACCTTGTGAGTTATAGCTTAATTCATTTCTTAATAAAATTATTACATATGCTATATTGCGATTTTTAGCTACATATCGATACTTATCATTTGAAATGCATAATGACTTTATTGTGTTATATTGTGATTAATAGCTTATATAATCTCAATTATTAATTAAATATAGTACAATATTTAACACTTTTGACTTTTCGTAATTAATTTAAAAAATATATGCTTTAAATATTAAAACATGAAAATGTTTACTAAATATTTATTTTTTTTTATTAAATCTCAGGACTATATGAATGGTTTTATCTATATATTTTATCAGGATACAACTATATTGCTTAATTAATTTTAATCTTGGGTATCTTCATAATTTGTCCTCTTCTTCATACCACCAAATGAGTATGAATTCATGTGGCTCTCTATCTGCTGCTTGGTAAAACTTGAGTATTAACAATATCTTAAATTAATAATTATTATATTAGTATATTATTATTAATGAAGTTAGATAATGAGAATATTGTCTAACTCTAACTTAGAATTTGGTTTACTTTCATTATTACTTATTATTATTTATTATTATTAATATACTATTAATATTATACTTATATACTTGCAATATCAGATAATGTAATAATACTTACTAAGCTGTACCAATTTACATCTTTATCTTCAACCTTAGCACTAACAATAATATTAGAAAACAAAGATTTTTCATGGAATTTTGGAGAAGCACGAATTATATCAGTGCTGTTAATTGACACTGATGCAAAGAATTCCATTCTTGCATCATTATCAATTGACATAGTTAATTTGTCTTCAAAAAATTTATTAAGACCAGACAGCAGATTTTGTAAGCCTTCGATTTGTAAAAAGTCTATGTCTTTATTTTTTTGGAGGAAGCTATCAAGGTCTTCCAATTTTATCATTCACAAATGCTTTCCAAAACCTTTTGTTTTTCGTTTCTTCTTAGAAACTTCTTTTTCAGTTAACTTTTGTCTTTTAATCTAAATTTTGATTATTAACAATATATAACAATTTTATTTAATATATAGGCTGCACTGCTCACAATCATTTCACTAAAAGTTCACTTAGCCGACATCACATAGGGTTAGAATTAGCATATTATTAGTTGCAGGTATATATTTTTAGTAAATTGTCACTTAGTATGATGTCAGCTAAGTGAGCTTATAGTGAAATGATTGTAGGTAAGATAAGCAGTACAGGTTAATACTAAAAAAGACCAAATTGATAAAAATTTTTTAATTATCTTGTTAACTATCGATCATGATTGATAATTAACGAGATTATTAAATTTTGTAAAAAATTTCCTTTTTTAGCTTACCATCTTTATTATTTGTTTCATATATTCTTTTTTATTTGATATTTGGTAGAGGTTTTTGACATAAGACTTATGAAGAGTCTTATAGGTTTCCATAGTTATACTATTTACTAACCTATATTCTTTAATCACAAGTATTATATGAAGATACTAAGCATATAGTTTTGAGAGTTGGAGGCCACTCAGAGAATATTTTAAAAATATTGTAATGAATTCTTAAGCCCAATTCTTAATGAATATTTATGAAATTATACATTAATACTGTAATAAAGCATTTATAAAGATAAGTGTTTGTTATATACCTGAAGTCAATTACAAGAATCATTAGTAAATGATTCTTCCCGAGTGGCTATATAAATTCGAAGGAACTTGTAATAGACTTGACATAACTGCTCATTGTTAATACCTAGCTTTTTATAATTAACATATAAATTATCTAATATAAAAATTATTATTTTCATTATTTTTCGCAGTTCGTCAGCTGTTAAGCATGTTATGTCAAATATATTCTTTATTATTTTGAGGGCTTGAAATCTAGAAATCAATGTTAATCATTGTTCAAATTTTTAAATTACTTGGCCTCATATTGCTTAAGTAAAAGCTCTTTTGTATAATTTAGTATATTCTTAAAGAGGCCAAGATCTAATATATGCATTCGATCAGAGATGATAGCTTTATTTATTTATTTTTTTTTTTGGTATTAAGGTAACCTCTTTGGCCTGGGGAACTTTTTATTAGAGTATAGACAAAGTTTTATATGTAATTACAACGATGGTATATCAAGCCACACGTGCACCTTTT
>CAJVPU010002657.1:0-10246 GCA_910591775.1 Dentiscutata heterogama | reverse complement strand
CAAAAAGTTTGAGTTTGGTTCGAAAATCGAACCGGATTCAAACTTGACAAAAGTCCAGTTCGGTCTGATCCAATAGGAGCCCTACCCATGGTGACCTATATAATGAAAATAAAATGTTTGAAGATAATATCTCAGATATTAATAGTCAACTTTCTCAGAAAACCTCAACTAATTCACCATCTCAAAGTAACTATAAAAAAAGAGCTCAGAAAAGTTCAGTTTGGCCTTATTTCGATCTCGACACACCTGACCATCCCCGAGAACCCGTATGCAAAAAATGCAAGGATGTTTTTTCAACTAGTTCTGGGGTTTCAACTTTACAAAGACACCTTAAAAGACATCAAATTGTTGCACCAGCTATACATCAAACTACCCTTCATTTTCCCAAAACTGATCCGCATAATGATAAAGAACAAAAGATAAGAAATAATAAATTAATTACCTGAATTATTGTCAATCAACAGCTATTTACTATTGTTGATAATCAATTCTTTAAAGAGTTTATTAACTTTCTTGATCCCCGATATGCAATACCTTCAAGACAAACCATAAAAGTAAAAATTATAGAGGAATTTGAAAATAAACGTAGTAAAATATTTAATAACATTTCTAAAATTCCTAGAAAGATTTCTTTGATGGCTGATATGTGGACCTCTTTAAATTTTGAAGCATTCTTGGTATTACCATTCATTACATTGATACTAATTAGCAATTACGCTATTTTCTCTTAGATATTATTCCATTTAGCGATAGACATACAGGAATAAATATAGCTGATACCATTAATAATCTTTTTGTCCATTTTAATATTCAAGATAAAGCATTGGCACTTACTATTGATAATGAGTCTGTCATGGTTGTTTGTTGAAGATTAATTGCACAGGAATTGCAAACCGAATTTGATAATATCGGATTTTCACATTATAGATATGCTGCCCACATTCTTAACTTGGCTGCAAAAAAAGGATTGGAAATAGTTAATTCTTCAGTAAATAAAGTTCAGAACTTAATAGCTAAAATTAAATTGTCTATTCATCTTAGCGATGATTTACGTAGTCTGTGCGAACTCAAAGGAATTCCATACCTTAAGCCTGAGTTGGACGTTGAAACCAGGTGGAACAGCACATACTATATGTTGCAAAAAATGCAAAAAATAGAAACTGCTCTTAACCTTCTTGCTGCTAATCATTCATCAATCCATTTGCTATATTCAAATAATAATGAACAATACAATTTAAAAGTAAAATTACTATTATATCAGTTTTACATACCTAATTTAAAAAAATAATCAAAAAATTTTATTACTGCTATGTCTAATTTGGTATACAAAACCTCAAATATAAAATAATTATCCAATTCATTTGTATTTGTAATTGTTGATTCTTGTCTAGGATTATAATTAAAAACTAATAATTCTTCACTTTCTAGTCAATTGCGCAAGTTTTAAAAAAATTTTCAGGCAGTTTTAATAGAATTTTCTGAAACATTATTTGAGAGTGGTAAAGCTTGTCTATCTTGAATATATTGATTCATAGCTTCTTGAATGGCTTTCTTGGCGTCAACAGTGTTTGTTTGATCAAATATTTTTAGTTTAGTTCGAGAGTCAAGAATGGCAGAAATAATGAAGAGCTTATTCATTATAGTCCAGTATTCTTCTATTTTTTGGTAAATCAATTTGGCAACCTTATTTTAAGAAAACTCTTCTTTTTCAATACACATATTTAAATATTTCTGAATACTTAAAAAAACTAAATGTATATCACCCATGGTTAGGTATGATGCAGCAGAAAGCAATTTTGTAGTGGCTTTAAGTGGTTCCAATAAGGTAAGCATGTTCTAAAAATCAATAATTTATTATATATTAGTTTATTATTTAATTTTATTTAAATTATTAGAGGTTTTGTATACCAAATTAGACATAGCAGTAATAAAATTTTTTGATTATTTTTTTAAATTAGGTATGCAAAACTGATATAATAGTAATTTTACTTTTAAATTGTATTGTTCATTATTATTTGGATATAGCAAACGGATTGATGAATGATTAGCAACAAGAAGGTTAAGAGCAGTTTCCATTTTTTGCATTTTTTGCAACATATTGTATGTGCTGTTCCACCTGGTTTCAACATCCAACTCAGGCTTAAAGTATGAAAATTCTTTAAGTTTGCACAGACTACATAAATCATCGCTAAGACAAATAGACAATTTAATTTTAGCCATTAAGTTCTGAACTTTATTTACTGAAGAATCAACTATTTCTAATTCTTTTTTTGCAACCAAGTTAAGAACGTGGGCAGCACATCTATAATGTGAAAATTTGATATTATCAAATTTGGTTTGCAATTCTTGTGCAATTAATCTTCCACAAACAACCATGGCAGACTTATTATCCGTAGTAAGTGCCAATGCTTTATCTTAAATATTAAAATAGACAATAATGGTATCAACTATATTTATTCCTGTATGTCTATCACTAAATGGAATAATATCTAAGAGAAAATAGCGTAATTGCCAATTAGTATCAATATAATGAATGGTAATATCAAGAAACGCTTCAAAATTTAAAGAGATCCACATATCAGCCATCAAAAAAATCTTTTTGGAAATTTTAGAAATATCATTAAATATTTTACTACGTTTATTTTCAAATTTCTCTATAATTTTTTCTTTTACAGTTTGTTTTGAAGGTATTGCATATTGGGAATTAAGAAAGTTAATAAACTCCTTAAAGAATTGATTATCAACAACAGTAAATGGCTGTTGATCGATAATGATCCAGGTAATTAATTTATCATTTCTTATCTTTTGTTCCTTATCATTATGTGGATCAGTTCTGGGAAAATGAAGGGTAGTTTGATGTATAGCTGGAACAACAATTTGATATCCTTTAAGGTGTTTTTATAAAGTTGAAACCCCAGAACTAGTTGAAAAAACGTCCTTGCATTTTTTGCATATGGGTTCTCCAGGATGGTCAGGTGTGTCGAGATCGAAATGAGGCCAGACTGAACTTTTCTAAGCTCTTTTTTTATAGTTACTTTGAGATGGTGAATTAGTTGAGGTTTTCTGAGAAAGTTGGCTATTAATATCTAAGATATTATCTTCAAGCATTTCATTTTTGTCATATAAATCACCGTGGGTTTCGAAAAAACTGTTATCTTCTATTTTGTTGTTTTTCTATTTATTTATTTATTTTTTTGATATTTTTTTTAGTCAAATAATAAAGCCTTATATATTAAAGCAAGTTTATTGTTGCAAGTAGTTCTGATCTTATTACGATAAGTATTTTTACTTTTATTTATTTATTTTATTTTAGATATCAACTATGAATTACTCCTTAGCTGTTTCTTTTTCATAATCTTAGAATTCTTGATTACAAAATAATGCCAATCTGTGCGTGATTCAAGTATATTATTTAAATTACTACTCATGAGACAAAGAAAAATTTTATTTTATCTTTTTGTTAGAAATCAATCGTACTAATTTTGTTCAAAATTTCTTAAATATTTTTATGCATATATTTATTATAACAAGTTTTACTCATGCCATCCTACATTTATATGATTTTATATATTTTTTTCATGCGATTAATAAAAGATATTTTTAATAGGCGAATCATATATATGCTTGAGTCTCGCTATTGATATCTCTGAAATATGTAGTTTATATGTATTGCCTTTTCATTATCTTTTTTTAGTACTCTAGAGATAAGCCAAAAGTGCCTTTTTGAAAGGATGTATACGAATTTGTGTAATGTGCATTTATGCACATAATTCCCAAGCCAAATTCATTTATGTGCATGATTCCCGAGCCAAATTTTTCTACTAGCTGACTTTATGATGAGAAATATGCATTTTCGCATGAATGGATGTGCATTAATGTGTATTGACCTATCTCTTAAGTTACCCACCATTTCATATGACAGAGCAAATCACTAAAATGGCAAAAATATTGAGAATAGAATGCTCATATGGGCAAAAATTTTTGATAAAAATTTTGTAATTATTAAAAATAATATTTATAATTAGTTCTATTCAATTATTTATAGACGGGTCTTATAAGCAATTTTATAATTAAAAAATGATCAATTAAATACAATTGTACAATTCAATTTTTAATAATCACCTAATAAAAAAATTTCATCTTTGGAAATTTCGTACATTTAAACATGGATTGTATACTGGTTAAATAAGATGTATACATATCCAGGAAGAGAGTTTTTTATACTTACAATTTTGCTTTAAATATGTAAGCATTTGTTGTAAACAATTATAATTTATTAGGACATTTTAAATTAACTTATTTTGAAATAAGTGAGAGTTTAAAAAATTAATTGATTTTGAAATAAAAGATCTCTTAATTCGAAATAAATAATACTTACTTTATTCAAAATCAAATACCGACTAATTAATTTTAAAACCTTTCAAGTTGTAAATGAATATCCTTTGCTAAGACTATAAGTTTCGATTGTATTGTTTTAAGTTAGCATTGTATATGCATGTATTACATATTTCAGGTGACAGAATTAGATGAATTGCATCTTGCTTTTTACATTATACATTACATCAATGACAATATAAATTTATTAAACTATATAATTTGATTAAAGACCAGTCTAGACCTGGTCCTAAATTTTAGACCGAAGACTACTTAAACTGGTCCAAAAGACCGGTCTGGACCATGGTCTTTTGGGACTATAACATCTCTAGCCCTAGGGCATGTCTTCAACCTCAGTGCCTCTAACCCTATAGATAGCCAATTTTTAAATCTATATTATACAGACTAGATGTTATTAGAGTGTACAATATTAGTCTAATTATAAATATAATATATATGATATATTAAACCTAAGTGCTGCACAAAAAAAACATAGATGATCTTCAATTTTAATTAGCTAACAGCTGGTGATTTCTGAAATTTTGACCTGCATTACAAAATTGGTTACTAAATTCTGACCAGATTTGACTTTTTAATTTTTTCATTATAAAAATAGAAATTTTTAAAAAATAAGTTTATATTATAGTAAAGAAATTAAAAAAACACAACTCTTCCTTGCAGATTCTCATACCAAAACTTAGCCAAAGGAAAATTCAAAATAGCAAGCCAGGAGCTCTAGCAAACAAGACTCCAGTAATAAGACAAAGTAAAGCAGTGTCTAAAATTACAGCAAGTTACTTAGAACCAACAGATGCCCAAACACTCAGGAAAGAAAATAGAAACAACTTTGCCATCTTTTGCAAAATTTTCCATTAAAAAGTCTAGTTTGGGGATTTGGCTTTAACCCTGTAATGTAGATCAATTGTAACAACAAACAGCATGTGACACATTAAAGCTTAAACAAGCAAAGAACATGTAAACAATACGATTATTAGTTAGTCACACCACATTAAACATCGTACAAAACACAAACAATATAGCAACAAAACCACGTAACAAAAAGAAAAGGACATGCTAAATACAAGAATCTTTTTATAAAAGATAAACAAGAAAGAGAGGATCTGCTCAGAATCATTAACCAAGAAGTATTAATATCAGAAGATAAAAAAGTCGCAACATGTTAGGGATAGAGTTGGCAGAGACAGTAAGCCTAATTAGAAAAATGATAGAAATATTTAATTGAATTAGGCATAAAGAAGTGACAAGCAAAACCCTAACAAACCTTAAGCTCGAACTATACAAAGGTCCTTTGGGTTTGAAGGAGGCCAGAACTGAAGAAGCTCCGAACAGCAAAAAATCACATGTTAAAGAGATGCTTTTGCTAACAGAATACGGATCTATAGATTATGAAGTTGAGAAATTAATTAACAACATAGAGCCCAAGCAAGATCTAAAAGGAGACCCCTCTACGAAATATGAGTCATTGGAAACATCCATACACAATCCGCAACGAAACACAGAGATCCCCAGTCTTGAGTTAGACAAGGTGGCTCAAAAGCGAAAATACATAGAAGAAGTCATACCTGAAAGTAGTAAAAAAGAAAAAATAGCCCAAGTTACACAGCTCGCATCTAGTATATCACAGACCAAAAGAGCTAGATATAAATTCAAAATAAACCTTACAGTCTAGAACTTGACACTCGAAACAAGAGCAAACCAAATTAGGAGATGTTTCAGATACTATGGTAAGGCAAAAATTAAAAGCTTTAAACCACATGGCAGAACAAAAGCAGCCACAGTCGAAGTAGAAGTTAAAAACCAAAGTAGATTAGAAGCATTAAAGAATATGTGAGGAATACACTTTGACAAAAGTAAAATAATAAGAGTAACTCAAGAGCTATTTGACAAAGAAACAATTATAGAAAAAGGTAGATTTAAAGCAATTGTTAAAAACCTGCCCACAAGTGCTGTTGAAACTGATTTAATTCAGCAGATGAAAGGAGTAAATGCTAAAGCAGTATACATATCAACAAATAGCCATGGCCAGTATTGTCATGTGACAGCTTTGGACAATACTTTGGACAATCTTGGACAATCTTGAACAATTAAATAAAGTAAAATTACTTGAAATTTTATTAAGATAACCTATTTTAATTTTAATTAAAATAAATTCAGCATCTAAAAAAATATATAGTTATATATTTTTTAAACAGATTTATTAATTATTAAAGCCTAAACAAGCTTTGGACAATCTTGGATACTTGGACAATTTTGGACATAAACAAGTCAAAAAAGGCTTTGGATAGCCAAAATGTACAACACTGGCCATGGCAATCAAAGAGGCACAGCGTCAATATACTTCGCATCTAAAGAAAACCTTGAAAAAGTGGTCCAACAATCAGTCTTCTATTTCAATAAGAAACTCATTTGGGCAGAGAGGTTCAATGAGGAAAATAAAGGCACAACTCGCAAAATAGGTTCTAAAAATAGAGGCCCTCCTACGAATGAACTAGACATAGGCCCCAAAAAAGAGAAAAGAAAAATTGCTACACAAGAATCAACAAGGCATGGCAAAGAAAATTTAGATAAAAAATCTAAGGAGAAAAAGATCGGCCATTCGAATTGCCCAAATAAAGCAGAAGAGTGTAGTAATCCTAGCATATTCTCAATACTTAAAAAAATTCTAGAAAGACTAAATAAAATCAAGAAGCAGCAAGAACCACAGTCTAAAAGAAAACAGAACAAAGATAAAGAAAACAACTGTCGTGAAGTTCTTGGGAAGAAAAGTTCTCCCAATTGCTCTTAAAATTTGCCAAGAGTAAATCAAGCTTAATGGGTGTGAAACTTGAAACAAGAAGGGAGACAGGAGTAGTAAAAGAAAGGAGAGAGGAGGATCTAAAAATTATTAAATTTAGAGTACATAATATTAATAGGTTAAAGATTAACAAAAATAAGGTAAAAATATTGATAGATTTTATAGAAGAAGAAAACTTTGATATCATGAGGTTATATAAGACAAATATTACAAATGATAAAGGCAAGTGGCTTATTCAGAAGTCAGAAAAGCATATAGGGGTATGATCTAATGTAGAATGCAAGAAAAATAAGGGTTTTGGAGTAGGATTTATTATTAACAAGAAATGGGCAAGACATATAGCATCAGTAGACAAAAGCTCAGCATACCTAATTGAGCTGGTATTACGATTCAAGAAAATAGATTATTTCATAATTTGTGCATACACACTAACCAATAGGGTTCCTCAAAGTCAAATCGAATCAAATATTTTGTCAATTTGAATTTGATTTGAATTGAAATTTCTGTATTTGAATTTGATTTGATCGAATCAAATTCAAATCAAATCAAATTTATTTGTAATTTTTATTAAGTATTTTCAAATCGAATCAAATATTTTGTCAATTTGAATTTGATTTGATTTGAAATTTCTGTATTTGAATTTGATTTGAGATCAAATATTTGATCAAATCAAATCAAATCAAATTGCGGAACCCTACTAATCAACGATGAGACAGAAAAAGAAAAAATTAGAAAAAGAATAAAAGAACAAGTTTTGCAGGTTGAGTGAAAAGAGAAAAGAGTAATTATTTTGGGTGACTTCAACTTCGAAATAAAAGAGGACTTGGCAGAAAAAAGAAAAACAAGAAAAATATGCAAAGTGATGGGACAATTGTTCGAGTTCCTCGAAGACAAAGGTTATACAAATTTGGGGCAAAGTACCAACATAGGTAGTCTGAGTAGTATATGGCAAGACAGAGGGGTAGAGACAAGAATAGATTAATTTGGGTATTCAGAGAATGTAAATCGAATTGCCTCGAATATGAAAATATAGACGCAAAAACATTATATATAGTAATCACCATATAATAGGTACAACTCTGCTATCAGATATAGGTCTACATATAAGTAAAAGCGCTACATATAGAAGAGCAAAGACTAAAAGAATAGTGTTCGATATGGAGAACATTACTGAGGAGAACTGGCAAGAGTATAGTAAAGTTCTAGACCAAATACTAGCTAATGAGTGGACAAAGGCCACAAGACAATATAAAAAAAGTGTAGTAAGTATAGACATGAAATGGGATATTATTTATAATGCAATTGGAAAAGCCACAAAAAAGACGCTGCTCAAAAGAAAAGTCCAGAAAATACTAGTGCAAAAGCTGCTAGACCAAGTACTACAAGTAGAAGTCAAAGAACTTAGCAAACTCTGTAAAAGATGTAGACACAATATGCTAAAGACAATAGAAGCCTCAGACAAAGCCTTAATCAAGAACAAGATAAAAGAGATAAACGAATATATAGGGGAGAAAAAACAAGTAAAGATAATAACCTGGTCTGAAGATCTACATACTTGGCTCGCAATGCTGAGAAAGATAGCATATCACGCCTGAAACAATGAAAGAAAAGCTACAATTGAGACAGAAATCAAAAGGAAAATTGAAGAAAGAGGTGAGATGCTGGTAACTGACCCCAAGAGAATGCTTAATAGTATATTAAACAGATACAGAAACAGCATAAAACTCGATAGAGTATTAAAAGAGGAGGAAGGTATATAGCACCTAGTAAATAAGGAGGAGGATGTAAAGCAGGAGGTATATAACCATTTCAAAAGGCAGTTTGCAAAGCATGATACAAAGCCAGACCAGATGAATACTTTCTGGAAAGATCAGTACGGTCCAGTTGAAAACGTGAATACATTATGGTACAAGAAGCTTTGTGACAAGATATCTGATGAGAAATGGTGCACAGCACTTGAAAAGACAAGCAACAAGTTGGCACCTGGCAATTCGGGAATTACATACCCCCTAATTAAGAGAGCAGGAATTAAAGCAAGAGGTTTCTTTAGAGAACTTGCCTTACAATATCTAAAAGAGGGAAAAATACCAAAGAAATGGAAAAAAGGTATTCTGTACCCTATTCCTAAGAAGGAAGATTGAAACTATAACCTGGCAAACATATGACCCATCATGCTTCTAGAAACGTTCCGGAAGGCGACTGTGAGAATTCTAAATGCAAGATTAAGCAGGATCTGCTACGAAAAGACAATACTAAGAGGGCCCAACTTCGCAGGGCTCCCAGGAGACTGCACGAACTTGCCAATCCAGATATTAACATATATTATCAAAGAAGCAAAGGAAAAAAAGAAGGAGTTGTGAATTTTGCTACAAGATATGAAGAAAGCCTTTGACTCGGTAAACTTGGAAATGCTAGACCTTGCAATTTGCAGAATTAAGTTACTAGACAAAATAAGAAAATTCATTCTAGACCTGTATAAAGACAGAAGAGTAGAAGTTATAACAGCTTACAGGAATACAGAGAAGTTTATAGCTAAGAATAGAATAGACCAAGGAGAGGTCATCTCACCATTAGTGTAGCATATTTTCTATGACTTACTTTTAATAGCTATACAAGAAGCAACTAAGTCAGGCTTTTACATTGGCTAGCTGACCTGTCCTCGAATAAAATCAATAAAAGTAGCTGGCACCAAGCAACAATAGCATATGCTGATAACACAACATGGGTAGCAAGATCTAAAGAAGACTTAAATAGGATACTAAAGTTAGCAAGAGAGTTCTACCAAATAAACGGTATTAGCATAAATAGAAAAAAGTCTGAACTATTTGTTTTCAACCAAAAGATCAAAGAGAGAGAAGAAGTGGAATTCAGAGAAAACAGTAAGAAAGTTTGGTGTAAAAAAGGAAAAGAAGTAGCAAGGTTTCTCGGCATATGGGTCTCAGAATGCATGAGTAAAGCCAGCACAATAAAGATAATTAAGAAAGAAATAGAGGAGCTTAAACAAATAGTTCTGCAGAAAAAGATAACAAATAGCCAAATAATATATATTAACAACAG
>CAJVPU010002656.1:0-10248 GCA_910591775.1 Dentiscutata heterogama | reverse complement strand
AGCTAGTCAATGCGTTTTATATTACTATTCTGTAAAATACTTATATGTTTCTGCATCAATAAAGCATAATCAGTTTACCTTTGCATGTATATTTTTATCTTGTATGTTAATTTTATTTTTCTATATCAATAAAGTTGGCCCTGGTGGCTCAATTTTTCGCATATATAATCATGTTTACTTTTGCATGTGTATTTCGTGAATTTATTTTATCATTTTTACAAGTGTATTTTTGAGATTGATCTGGATACATTAATATCATTGGGTATATGTTATCGAGAATTTTCTTGACATTTTACACTTCCTGAACTTAGTTCAGGGATTTTTATCACGTGATTTGTATCCCTATGATAAAGAATTGAATATGTCTGCACCTTATATAAAACGATGGCAGATACACAATATACAATTGTTTCACTAAGAGAATTAAATACCAAACTTACAGTTGAGATTAGCGAACTTAGAAAGAAGTATGCTGAGCTTGAAGCTAAGAATATCAAAGTTGAAGCTGAGAATGAAAAATTAAAACAAGACAAAGAAGAGGTTGAAGCCAGATTCTTGAATCTAGAGCAGAGAGGTAGGGGAAAAACTGGCCTTATCACTAAACTGAAACATGATGTTTTACTAATCAAGGAGCAAAGCTTGCAAAACGGGGCAATGGATATACTGATAATGCATCTGATGATATAGAGTATCGAACATCTGATTCTGATATATACCAAGTAAAGGATAACCATTCTTCTATACTCCCTGAAACAAATCATAATCGTGAAGACACTCCCGTATTTGATATAACTGACGATACTTCAAATTCTAATGTATGTCAAGAGACAAAGATTCAGCTGGAGGCTGGTTCACATCAATACTCCACATCACCAATTTGTATAGAAAACAAATCTTCAGAGGATAAAGTGATCGATGAATTTCTAGACGTAAAAGAAAAGGAAAGGGTTAGTAATATAATAAGAGAGAAAAATAAAGAAAAGAAGCTTGGATCTCAAGATCCTTTATCATATGATAAAGATATTTTACAATCTAGTAAAAATAAAGTACAGAAATTCATGACAGAAGTTTCTAAAAACTCTAGCTCGTCTATTAGTAATGCAGACAATGATGTGATACCTACAACTTTGAATGAAACAGAATCTCAACCCAGCAATAATAGCTTCACATTTTTATACGAAAAACTTTGTAATGCTATAATTCTCGCTGACCGTAAAATCCAAGAAGCAATCTTATGTTATTGTAATTTTGGTAAAGCTCTCATTCAAAGACGTAATGAATTAGCATCAGAAAAACAAGTTGATTCGGAATCTAATGCAGTTAGTAAAATTTTAAATAAGGAAGTTCGTGCTCAGCTTCCTGCAAATATTTCTGATACACTTTTATGGAAGAGAATCGAAAAGGCTAAAAAGCTCTACAAACTTTTCAGTGCAATAGGTATGGATAAAATTTATCAAATACATTCCTTTTCCGCTGATAGTATCTCAAAAATGACAAACAAAAATATTCAATATATTATAGATAACTACCATTTGATTATAGTATTAAGATAGAATCCGCCCTAAAATCTGAATTCTCTGAACCGAGTTCAGGAAGTGATCAGCAAATTTCTTGCAAAAAAGAAAATAAAGATTCAGAATTTTCAGAAACAAAGGTAACTACTACAATCACTTCCTCTATCCTATTGTCTCACACTTCTAATTCGGGAGATAAGTTAAGTAATGATCGAGATTTTGATGAATCAGAAGTCAAGATACAGATGATGATGAAGATTCCAACTATGATTACGATGATGAAGATTTTTCCGATGACAACAACGAAGATGATGATAAGGACGATGGGAGCTTCTGTGGTTTTTCTAATGACGATGAAGGTTATTATTATGATTTAAATACCGGTGAAACTTATACAAAATCAGAACATCGTTATTCAATTCGCGCATATTAATAATGACGTAATACTAATTCTTCAAATAAAAATTCATTCTGTAGAAAAATAATTCACTTTAGTTATATATTACAGTTTTGATCAGGTGTATATAAAAATAAAAAATGTCAAGGGCACAGGACCCCCCTCTCTTTATTTTATAATAATTATTGCCGGAATGATAATATACAAATAATATATATTTATTATATAATAAAAAATACTCTTAACGGGTTAGGTTGGTGGGGTTTACATTTGATCTAACATTTTCTCCCGCTGACCAGGATTTAACCAATCATTATCATCATTGTCCCTATCATGCTCTAAGTTTTCTTTTGACATTTTTCCCCAGGTCTCATCATAAGATAAAAATTCTTTTGACTTGTATTGTCGTTTTGATTTAGAATAGTTGGGGGTCTTATTTTTCTTGTTCTTAGAGGTGGTGGTTTTTTTGTTACTGCTCATTTTTCATATCTAAATACAAAAAACAAAGTAAGCAAAAATTCAGGTTCAGTCTCCATTAAAAAAAAATAGCAAATTACTTTAAAAATAAATTACGGGTGAGTGAACCAAGTAAAATATATATAAGCAAAAAGTAACATTATTGCTAACTTATCTTACAGGTGGGAACTTGCTTATTTTATATTGTTCATTTGTTAGATCTTAGAACCTACCAGAAAAAAAAAGTACACGATTAGTAAGTAAATAACAGAATAAAGCAGAATAAAGCAACTTCGCTCGGTTATAAGTTCCAAACACTGATTTATTTTGTCATTTTTTCTGGTAAATTAACACCCCTTAGATTCAACAATCGGTACTACGAAGTGAAAAAAGTCAACGATCTCGATGATCTGTAAAATTTCAAATCCCTATAACATATGAATTTTGATAAAACTACTGATTAAAAACATTATATATATTACCCTTATAGCCTTTTTAGCTTCAAAGAAGCGCCCCTCTAAGGCAAGTCCCATTCTTATCGCGGGATTGTATAAAATAAGGTTTTCTAAATATTGTATTCATTATAAATCAACCGTGAGAATTAATTCTGTAGAAATGTGGTACAAACTATTCAAGTAACTTGTATCACAAACTTTATTTTTTATGCAATATCTTAATACTATAACAGTACGATTTATTTTTATACGTAAAATCGCATATTGGGCGAATATCCACACGATGTTTTATACACGGCTGAATCAACTATTATAAGATGTAGGAATATTTATGGCTTAGGGAATCCACACCTAAAAACAAATATGAGGCTAATTCTCTTCATTTATATTTTTCATACAGGAAGGTTGGCTACCTTCTATATCGAGCATACTAATATCACTATCATTTTGTGATGCAGATATATTAGAGGTTGAGGTAGTATTTGCCAAATGAGGTAAAGATAAGTATGTCGCATTATTTAAATTTCTACTTATATCATTAGTGTTATGGCCTGAATTCCCATCCGCATCATTTACATTACTTACATTTTCTCGATTAGTAGTTTCATCTCTTCTGGTAGGATTTCTCCGGGTCGAGGATGTAGATTGATCCCTTTGACCGGCGGGAGATTCACGGCTACTTATATTTATCATTGATGAAACTTCTTCGTAGGTTGGTGATGGAGTGCGGTTTCGCCATCTTTCTTTTCTTCTTCTCGAGGATGCGTTTACGTTATATATTTGATCAAACTGTGTTTCTAGATTTTTTTTATACATAATTAACAAATTAATAATTTGTTTCTATTTCAAAGACACCTACAGCAAAGACAGACGAATGTTCGAGATTAATGTAGAACCTTACCCGTCTTTCCCAAAAACGTGAGTGGAATTCCTCAAAGTATTGTACTCCGGTTCTGGTTCTACGCCCTGCATGATTTCCTGTCATATATTGGCACATCAACTAACAAGGATCAAGAAAATCGTTAGGCACTATCACAACCTAATTATGGTTCAATCTGTCAATAAGTGCCTTCGGTAGAAATACTTACAGTGTGATCCCTTACAAGATTTTGAAATTTACCCTTGCATTGATATCCCGTATAGTTGGTACTAAATCTCCTATTAATTATATCCGCAATATTATTCCAAAAATCCACCCTGCTACTTCCAGGGATTTCGTAGTACTCTACATTTCTATTTCTTCTTTCGGCGATTAATAAGCGTAATTGATCATTAGCCCACATAACTAAGTTTCTAACGCGACTCAACCATGACTCTACAGCGATACACCTGTTTTTCATAGAATTATATAGAAAAAAAAATACTGCAACTCAACCACGACTCAACAATGATTAGTATATCATTAGCTGACATAACCAAATTAATCGTCAGATAATCACGGTATAACATTCTAAAGAAATATGATTTTTGACACATCTCGGACCAAGCAATCCAGAATAAAAAATTTCATATACATACCCACTTTCTTTTTGAATAACTAGGATGGACATTACGTCCAAAATTTCATATGAAATAGAAATCGAAAGGAGAGGTAAGTGGCTAGAATTACATTAAAAATTCATTAATATACACACATTAAACAATGCTCCAAAGGATCGAGTCTTATTGTAGAACAATGGCACTTATGTACCCGACTCTCTGATTTTTTGTAACAGCGTAATATATAAAAATTAGATAAGTGTATAAAACTAATTTCAGGTTTGGTGATCGATCAATTCATTCACGAATTAATTAGTATGAACTGGGCGAGTCAAAGACTCGATCCAAAGGATCTTCTGTTGCTCTTAATTTTATAGGCTTGTATTATGATCTTTAAATTCTAAATAATCTATATGTACAGATTTACACGTTATCGTTTATACATAGGTATTTCTTTGAAGTCAATAAGTAAATAAAAATTTTAATCCCAATGGCCTCTAGTTGCCGTTGGAGAATGAAACTTATATACATCATAAAACTACTGTAACTTAGACCAAAAATCGACTGTGAAAAATTATGCGGTAAAGTAATCACAATATGCCTAATTTTATTACTGTCTCATTTATTATTAAAATCTTGACCAATTTTTATCTAGGTAGTGTCGTGGTGTAGTCGTGGTAATTTTATAGTAAAAAAGCTATACTGTCGTAGTGTAGTCGTGGTAATGTTTTGGGATTATCAGAGGGATTATCATGATATGTATTTCGTCAAGTATTAATTCGATTTTACCACATCATTCGAGTTTTTAAAAACCGTTAAGTTATATATTAGTATGTCATAATAAATACTTGATATTACAGTAACGTGCAAATTCTAGATAAACAGCTGTTGGCTTTTTCATAATAAACCTATGTAAAATTAAGGTCTGCCATTATCGTTATTGTGAAGACATATGACGGTCCCATGGGACCGCAAAATCACATGATAGTATGGTGGGATATTATATCTCGGGGTCGTAAAAAGTAGAGGTAATAAAAATTATACCAATCAAAAAAGATTTAAGATTCTAATAGATCACTTTTTTTGTCTTATTTAGCACAAGTCAAGTTCTACTTGTGCTACACATTATAAGTTATCTGCAAGAGTTCTTTATCATAGAGAATAAATCATGTGATAAAAAGCATTACACTTCTGCACTTCGTGATAATGTATAAGTAATGGTTATTCTAAATTTGTAGATCTGGCTTAAATATAGCAATAGCATGCTTAAATACGTCTTTCAACAAGTTATTAATAATCTAATCCGAATAAAAAAATGTGCGATTGTTAATTTGCCGTGTCCAATAATTGTGGTGCTGAATTTAGTAAACAATTTAATTATTATCGTGCTACATAAAAATATTAGTTGACTTAAATTATTGCAATACTGAGTCATTTATATTACATACTGCTTCGTGGCAAATTGCTATGTATTGAAACGCATAAAAATAAATTGCAATCTCTAATGAATAGAGCCAATAAATAGGGCCTCCTTTAATATGAAGTTCCATTCCAATTTTGCTTTTTTTTTCTTAAAATATTTAAAAAATTTCTTTATAAAAATTACTTACCTGCTGTATAAGCACTATGTTGTTCCAAAATAAATCCGTTGCATTATTATCGAAAGCCTCTAAAAGAAATCTACGTAAAAAAGATCTTTGTGCCATAAAAAAAGCCAAATTTGAAAACCTTGATATTTCTGTTGTTGAAGATAATACTAATTCCATATCCAATATTAACCTGGCTGATGAAAGAGATGATATTTTCTACGATTCTCTGAAAGTAAGTTAATTAATTTTGATACAAGTAAACCCTATTATTTATAGTATAGTCTTCTTAGGGTACTTTTCGCCTTTCGAGGCAGGCCTAGGATCTGAGTATTCCCTCTCTAGTTCTATTGTTATTGAGGACGCGATCGTTAAATCATGATTGTCTTATTAGCGAGGAGAGGAAAACTGAATGAGCTTCCTGTTTAACACTGAGCTATGAGATGAAAAATGGATCAAATGTATCCACCTCAAAATTTTATTATCCAACTTTATAAGAAGTTATATGGAATACCATTTATTAATTTTTTGAATATATATTCACCAGCACAAAACTCAATCAGAGACCTGTTGTTCTACAAAAAATGAAACTCGTAAATATATTCGAACTCGATAGATATCGGAAGACTTTCTTCCTGAAGATCTTAAATCGATCAAAGTTTCACAACCTTATACATTGTCTGATCCAGAATTTACTTTTATCGAAAAGTTCTTAGAAAAAAAAGAACAGCGAAGACTATCGTGAAATGATTTATTAGTAATGAACTCAATAGGTCCAAATACCAATATAACTAACTCTTTGCCCCCCCAAACAATTCAACCAATATCTACTAATGATTTTGAAATACCAACTCAATACATGGCTTTACTAGAGTCTGAAATCTTTAGTAATAACGGTTCTTTAAATTCATCATCAGCAGTTTGAAGAGAGTTTGGGTTGTGGGCATATTTTCTAAAGATTCCAAATTTTAATAAATGCTTCCATCATCACTGTCGTCATCTTTGGTCAAAAGTAAACCATGACATCAAGAAGCCCAGAAAAAAATACAGAAAGTGTACAATATTTCAGAAGTATTTTCAAATTATAAACTCGATGTAGCAGAAAAAACTACAAGGGATGTGGCTACAGGTGAGGAATTCGAGGGCTACTACCATGTTTTCAATCCACAGTGTTTTAGGAATTCTTTTGACGAGGTAGTAGTGGACTTTTTCGATCTAGTTAAACCTACAGGTGAAGAAGATACAATAGCGGTTATAGATAAATATTATAGCCATAACCTTAATAAAGATAATAAATTGCATAAATCTAAAGAATTTAAGAAGTAGTTGGTGGAGCATTTTGGAGCCTTCACAGGCAATAACAATGAGCTCTATACAACCACAAACACAGCATCAAACCATTGCTCAGAACATCAGAAATGTGTTTGAGAGCTGATTAGTAGGCTTCAACCACTATCTAATGCAGTTAATAGTTATTTACAGGAAACTTATTTGGCTCTTTATACAAAAATGACAAAGCTCAATCTTGGCCCAAATATTTCTAAGTCTTTTGACGCTTTTCTAACAATTGTGATCAACTTCAATGTTATTAGTCAATTTCATCATGATTTAAAAGACTACTGAAATACGCTTTGTGTGATGTGTCCGCTTGGAATATTCAAAGATAGGCAATTGATGTTTCCCGAGTTAAAGTTAATAATATATGCAAGAGAGGGTCAGGCTATCGCTTTTAGATCGAACATTTTAGTCCACGGTAATCTTCCTGTTATTTAGGCATCCGTCATAGTGTTGTTTTTTTTATTTATGCAACGTCAATCAAACAAAATAGAAAATTCAGAACTTTATTTCACAATACAGATCCGGATAATTTAGATAGCGAAATTAATGTTCACATGAATAATAATAAACTCAGGGCATCAAAAAAACGCACTAAGCAGAATAAAAAATGATCCAAAACCTCAAAGTTGGGCTCACGATCACAAAAGGTTAAAAATTCAAGACAAAGCTATCTCAGTAAGCATAATTGCTATATTGTAAATTATTTTTAATCGTTTTTTAAACCCAATATTTATATATATATTGATTTATTTAAGACCTTGAGCCTGCGAAAAAAGGTTTACTGGCAAAATACAAGATTTAATGATGACCACTAAAAACGCATAACTCAGTTTTTTACTGACCTTATATAAATTCCTGATATTCTTGTAATCAAATAAAAATGAATTCAATATTTATTATAGTATACTTGTTACAAACTGCTACAAATCGCTATAAATCACTATAAATCGACAAAAATAATATAATTTACTAAATATGCCTGGTGACATGGTTAAAATAATAATAGATGATATTTATAATAAAAGAGTACCTAAACCTAGCAATATCCGTCCTGGATATGATATGGAACAAGTTTTTAAGTATGACTTCAAACTGATAACTATCGGTACGAAAAAGGCATGACATGTATTAATAACTTACACTCTATTTATCTAATTTCAGGACTTGATCCCAATCTTTACAGAAATATAGAGAGTCCTCTTTTGCTCTAGTTAAATCAATAACAATAAATTCTCGACCTTGTAAATTTTTATCAAGTATATCAACAATATTGCGCCATTTTTTTGTATATCGTAGAGCAATGTTAACTAGCTCATCATAGGTACCACTATCATTAAAGAGAACAATATAATCGAGATTTTTTCTTATTAGTTTGGGACAGTCAAAAAAGCTTTGTGTTATATATATTGAACTGATATTAGCATGGCGCCTTTTACTAAAATACGGAGCAATTCTATCTTGTATTTTTTTAGGCTCAGTACATAAATCTTCGAATACAACTACTGTTCCTCTTTTAGGAAAGAAATCATTAATTTTTGGCATCTTATCAGGCTTCATTGCTTGGAACGTAATAGCTTCACGATATGGTTTAGGACTATTTGCAATTATTTCATAACAATGTTTCAGATATTTGTATTTCAGCTCATTAATATGATATTTGATCAAAACCAAGTCGTTATTTTTAATGTATCTTGTTCTACCTTTTTTTCCATTAAACAAACGATACATCTTGTTCTCAAGTAAGGTTGATAACTTCATTAGTTTTTCCCAATCTTGTTTACCCACTAATTAATAAGTTAAAAGGCCATTAGGGTGTACTATTTAATGAGTTAAACCTTTCCAGATTATTATATTTATCAATGTTTAAAACTATTCTTTCAACAGGGTCTAGCTTCTCTATTTTCATATTGATCAAGATAATTAATGCTAAATTATTGCTTTGCAGATATAAAGTATCTATATCGAAAAATAATAATCTTATGAGTTTATTCTTTATACGATAAATAATCTTTCTCTTGTAATTTGCTTTTTATATAGGGAAATAAATCACAATCAAATGGGATACAAATAAGATCTATATCTCGCTCTTTGCATATATCCTGCTTTTTTTTGATCACGCTTCCTCTGTGAATCTAAATCTATTTCTTCTCGTTTATGAAACATTGAATTCTGAGAATAATGTTGAACCCTATTAAATTCCCATGCCAATTTTAATTCTTCATTATACCCATCTAATTGCATCTCATTCAAAAATGATGGTTTATATGATGGAAATTTTTTACCAAGCAGCTCTTCGAAAATATATTTCGTGGATCGCTCCCCTTTAAAATAAGGACATAGGGGGCACCATTCAAATTTACACTTCTGGGTCTTATAAGGTGCATACTACTGATGCTTTCCATTTTCACATGACCAAAGATATACGTTTAGGTTATTTATATGATCAGTTTTACCAAGACATTTTCCACCATGCTTTTCGGCATATGTAATGGCTTTAGCCATTTTATTAACTACATGGATGAAATTAATAGATTTGGAGCGAGTATTTTCTTCTAATATACTCTGGGGCGAATACTGAAGTTTTTCTAGATCTATATGCATGAGCTCTTCACGTACAAACCTCGCTTTGAAGGATATTCATCGTGATCATCTCCGAGATAATATAAAATTGGCTCATTCTTCGTTACAACAATTTTTCGAATTTTATGTAAAGAAGGTGAAAATGTCAGATCCATGGCTCTTTTCTGATTCTCTATACCGCCTTCTCATTCTGCATTAGCAAGCAGATAGCAAACACTATCCCCCTTTTTTAACTTATTTTTCTTATTCTTTCCAACAGAATGCTTATACTTTGTAGATGGCCTAGATTCTACTCGTTCCAGTTTGATAGCTTTTGCTGGAGCTAAATCCTATTTTGATGAACCTGGAGCTCGAATGAAACGTGTTGGATAATTATTAAGATAATCTATTACTTCTGGTAAATACTTGACCCACTCTCTTATTAATTTAGGATTTTTGGATAT
>CAJVPU010002655.1:0-10252 GCA_910591775.1 Dentiscutata heterogama | reverse complement strand
ACAGTAGTATAGAAGATACAGCTGATACAGAATCTGAGATGAACTGTGTCTGGGAGAAGATAGCTACAGGAATAATACGTGCAGCTAATAAGAATATTCCTAGAAAAAAGGTTTCTAAAATAATCAATGCAAGAAGAGAAAACAAGTTTAAAAAATCTTGTTTGCACGAAAATGTGATTAGGCTTAGCAAACTAGTGAGAAGTCTAAAGAAGAAAATTGGGCTTAGAATCAGGATAGATGACAAAGACGAGATTAACATGTAACGGAAGAATTTAACCTTAAACATGAAATAAAAATCCCGCAAACAATATCATATATAGATGAAACCTGGCATGAAGATCTAGTAGGTTGGTGGAAACTATTAAGGGCAAGATGGATACAAGAAAGAGAAAAGGCCAAGAGAGAAACGATTGAAGAGCACATCAACAAGCGTTGTGAAAGAATAACAAGAGAACAAGGAAAAATGCTAGCGAGCTTGCTAGAAAGGCCTTTTAAGAAAATTAAAATAGATCGGGTTTTAAGAGAAGAAAATAGCAGCTTTACACTCGTTAATGATTCAGATAGTGTTAAGGAAGCAACAAAAGAATACTTCCAAAATCAGTTTAGAAAATGCCAGGTACAACCTAACAAGATAACCAATAAGTGGGAGGAAGTTTACAAGCCAATAAGCAGAATTAAGGAAAAATGGTTTAAGCACTTAAATGACCCAATCCAAGATGAAGAATGGCAAGAGATGCTTATAGAATTGAAAACTAAAATGGCCTCAGGGATTTCAGAAATAAGTTATACACTAATTAAAAAAGCTGGAGCAATATCGCAAAGTGTGTTTAGAAAATTCGCAGAGAAGTATATATGTAAAGGAGTAATTCCAATTAAGTGGAAGCTTGCACAAATCTATCCAATCCCAAAAGGCCTGGATTGGGACTTTTAGTTAGACAATATAAGACCAATTGCACTTCTAAAAACATTTAGAAAGTGTGTAACAAAAATTTTTAACAAGCATCTAATGGGGATCCTAGCAGAGCACAGTATCCTTAAAGGGCCAAATTATGCAGGGCTTTTAGGCTGCTTAACAGAAGAACTAGTACAGACCATTAATGCAGTTATGGAGGATACAAAAGAAAAAAGAAAAGAGTTGTGGGTTGTATTTCAAGACATGCGGAAAGCATATGACTCCATATCAGTAGAGATATTAATGTCAGCCCTCAAGAGAATCAAGCTCCCTGATACAAGTATCCAATTAATACATAACCTTTTCAGCAAGAGACAGATGAAAGTAATAGTACAAGATGGCTACACATTACTGTTCAAGGCAGGTGATTGTATTGATCAGGGAGAAGTTATATCCCCAATCATTTGGCAAATTTTTTATGATCCACTTCTATGTAGAATACAGGATGACAAGGCTTTTGGTTATGAAGTTGAGACATGTATCCCAGAAGATATAACAACAGAGGCAGAGACTAAGGTCTGTGTGAGGCAGGTAGCTATAGCCTATGCAGATGATATGACTTGGCTGGCGAACAGCAAAGCAGAAATGGAAAGAATGCTAAAAGTAGCAAATGAATTTTATATGATTAATAACATACAGATAAATAGTAAGAAATGTAATTTGATAGTAATGAACTGCAAGGCCAAAGACCATGAGGCGAAGTTGGTTCAGTTTAATCAAGACGAAATCAGAGCTACCAAAGATAGCATCACGGTGAGAATGCTTGATATTTGGTTAAGTAGGAAGTTGAAAGAATCTCTAGTAAGAGACAAAGCCAAGGAAATTGTCAGACAAATGACCTTAATATTATAGTAGAAAAAACTAACAATAAGCCAACTAGCATACATAAACAACATGGTCTTACTACCAAAACTCAGTTACATTTTGCAAGTCAGTAAACTTAGTACTCAGTTAATTGAAAAGATCCATCAACCTTTCATAAGACTAGTCAAAAGTAAACTCGAATTAGCCCGAACAGTCGATAACAATATGATTTTGCATAAAGATTTGGGAGGTTGCAGATTACTAGAACAGGAAATTGTAACTAAACAATTAATTGCTCTGCAAAACAGACTAAACTGTACATGAATTGAAAGTGAAATAACACAAATCCAGGTTAGAAAAGGTCTGTTAGATGCAGGTCTGACTAGTACAGTGTGGCAAACAGAAGAGAAAAAACAGCTAAGCAAGTTGTGGAAAAATAATTTGGCATGCATGATATTACTAAGAGCAAAAAAAATAAATTTAGCAATGAGTAATCTAAACTCTTTGTGGAACATAAAGGGACAGGTACTCCTTTGAGCAAGCTGCTATTAAAAGGAGATATAAACGGACTTACAAAAGAGTTAAAAAAATTAATGATTTTTTATATGTCACAAATTATTGATCATACTGGATATCGACTACTAACATGGCAGCAAATTAAGTTTATAAAAGAGAAGTCTAGCCATGATAAGAAGGCAAAGTGGTTTGAAATAATAGAGAGATTATTACTATAAGATCAGCACACAAGACAAGTTAAAGCTGAATACGTTGAAAGTAGCCCAAACAAAAGAACAATTATCTACTTAGAAAAAGCAATTTCTGAAGACAAAAGAGTCAAGGAATAGGTACTATGTGAAACGGAGAACAAGAGAAGAAAGATATGCAGAGTGCAAGAAAAAGAGAAGACAAAGGTCAAATTAAAGAAGTTTGAGATCAGAGACAGGGAAAATGATGAGGAAGGTGAATCCAATTTTGGCTCGATCTTAGAGAAGATGCCAGAAGATAGCGACGGCTGTTAGAACAACAAAGATAGAATAATAACAAGCCTACCTAAGCCAAGCAAAAAAGAAAGAGAAAGAAGGTACCCACTAACGACAGTCTTGTTCCAAAACTTAGTAATGGCTAATAAGAGGAAAAGAATTAATGATAAAAGAACAGTGGTTACAGTTGCACTAGAAGAGTCATTAGAAATGGAGCTGATTAAGAGATACGTAATTAGCCCAGAGCTACAGAAATTACTTCAAGAACAACTTAATATAAATAAGGAACAACCAGAAAAGTCAATTCTCTTCTATACAGACGGCTCATTAAAGACAAACAGGACAGCAGTAGCAATGGGGCAAGCTAGCTACGTGTCTAAGAAAATATGTCTAAAGTAATATTTAAAGAATACTGCAGAATAGAGAAATAGCCCTCATCAACAAAGCCCGAGTTAGCAGCAATCCTTCTTGCACTCCTAACTGTTCCACAGAGGTGCGAAGTTAAAATTCAAACAGATAGTGCAACAGCAATAGCAGGGCTAATGAAGCAGCCTGAACTCCAAGAAAAGAAGAAATGGGCAAGGTCAAAGAACATTAATATTAGAATAGGTATCTTAGAGATAGTCAAAGTTAAGTATACTGTATTAAGTTAGTACTAGAGAAGGTAAAAAGTCATAGTAGGGAGCAATGGAATAATAGAGTGAATATTCTGGCAAAGAAAGGGACAGAGATTGGTCTGGTTGCAAATGTAGCAAAGCCTATAACAACTGAATAAGATTCCAGTGGCAATGGAAAGACATCCAAATCGAATCAAGCCCAAGAAAATTTTTTAAGAATCTTTTTCAAGCAAGGACAGTAGCAAGTTTAAGTTTATCTCACTTAAGCAAGTTAGCAGGAACAAAAGAGGAGGGGAAAAAATTGGAGTGAAATCTTTTTTGGTCCCATTTAGGTGACTTTACCGGTTACAAATACAAGTCTCTTAAGAAAAGTAAAAAGCTAAGTTTCTGGTTCAAATTAATTATAGACGAGCTGCTGATGCTGCGGAAGCTACAGCAAAGAAAACCAGAGATTTATAATGTAGCCAATTGCAAAGTGTGTAATAGTAGAGATGAAGAAACACTAGATCACATATGTATGCGAAGTATAAGAACCCAACTGGCAGAACATAGAAGCAGTAGCAACAGAGATAGTATGGGACAAATTGTCTGAAGAGGCAAAAAGCAACTTAAGCCTAAACAGCTTGAGAAAGATTTTAATCAGAACCAGCAAAGAAGAAAAGATACAAGCTAGAGAAAGTCTAGTAAAAGGTTTATGTAGAATGAAACATACAAGAATTTAGAAGATGCATTAAAATCCAAGAAGATAGTAGACGAGTATCTAAAAAAACATTTTTTATATCTTTAGAAATGGGTGCTTTGATTTTATATAGAAGGAGAGATGCTACAAGGTAGATCGATGGGAAAGACAAGAAGGTATCACAGCAAAGCAGAAGAGACAAAAGACAAGACCAGGAAATACACATAAAGAAAAAGAAAGCACAAACTGCCCGGTAAGATTAAGAAGATGTCCGGAAAAAGAAGATAGACTAAAGAAAATTCAGCAGAAAGCAAGAGAGGTTAAAAAGAGGTGGGATGACACAATTGAGGAGATGATAAATAACGGTTCGAAGCCATTCTGGTTTGGCTCTTGACGGGGCTGACAATGTCTTCTGCTCTATGTATAGAGTAGTGCGACAGGTTGTATCTAGGTACTCAAGAAGCAACCGAATGATGCCGGACCTTATTTATTTTAGTGTAGATAAATAACATGTGTAATAATATATGTAAAAGTAATTATCTAGTAATAAAGGTACCGACAAGACTGTTAAAGAGTTAAAAAAAAAAGTTGGCTATAATCGATTTTTAATCAATTGCATTTGTTAGAATTACATAAATTTATTATAATGTATATTGAATTCTAAATTCTTTAATTTATTTTACTTATTCAAAAAAATAAATAAATAAATAAATAAACAAAAATCTAAATTTTTAAATAATGACTTTATTAAATAAAATATAATATAATTAAATTACATTAAAAAAAATATCAATATTAAATAACTATATTAGCATTCAAAAATTTTTTAAAAGCTATAGAATAAGCTTGCTCCGCCTTTGGCAATACTTGCTTGTCTTTTCGAAATACTTCTAATATATCATCTTTATTTTCTATCCTTTGAACTTGTGGACTGTCTTCGTCGGCTTCAATAATTTCTTTAAGAATCAATTTCGATTTATCTATTTTGCTTAGCCATGAAAGTAGAGAAGAAATGTTATTTTTTATGCCCAATTTGAGAAAAATTTCACAATAATAACATTTTCATTTAATAAAGTGAAACAGCTCTCATGGTATCCATGACCACATGCAATAACCATGGAGCCTTTACCTGTCCCGTCATATAATAATTCATGATAATGATCACATTTGTTATATGATGGCAAATACTTACTGCTGAATCCTAGTGGCATTTGCTTTTTGCCTACAGTAATATTCAATGATGCAAGCTTGTAGGTAATTTTTTTATTCTGCCCCTTGATAACGGAGCTCTGACTGAGTCATTGATAAATATTACTGAAAATTTCAAGAAGAAACACCTTCGTCTTTTTCGTTAATAAAGCCAAAGTATCTTTATCCACATACGTAGACTTTTTCAGAACAACAAATGCATCTTCAAATATGTTAATAGTTTTTTTGGCATCAATGACTTTGGCTATTTTCGAAAGCTGCTGCAGGGCATCACATGATAAGGTCTGTCATCATATTCTGCTATGCATATTCTCAACAGGATAATCTGTAAACTTAACTAAATAGTCTTTTAGTACGTTTAATATTGAATAATTATTCTGACTCCAATAGAATATATCCAAAAGAAAAGCTAAAGATGCTTTGTTATAATTATGCCTTTCAAACCACAAAAAAATACACCAAGCATGAAATACACCTTTGATATATGATTCCCAATCTCCAGATCAAAATAAAGTTGAATATATGTCTAATTCAACTAGTACCGTATTGTTTAATAATTCAAACAAAAATAAAAATTCAGTATCTTTACAACACTTATTAAACTTATCTATTACGATTGGTTTTATTTCTTTTCAAGCACTTCTTACTAGCTCTAAAAGCACGAATATTCGATACGAGCTTGGCGATTTACTTAAAGCTTTATTTGTACTAAAGATATATTAATACTCCTTATCAAAAAAACTCAATAAATTTTTAGTATAGATTCGAGTAAATTCAGTTGAATATGAAGAACATCAATAATTGGAATAAAAGATAATATATTATTCGGTATACTATCTTGACGATTTAGCAAATGAAGAGTAATGGCTTGTTGAGTAAAAACCTGCCCGGGCCAATCAGCTACAACTGGAATAATGCAATTGGTTAAATAATTGATTAATAAGGAAATTTTATAAACTTTTTGTAAAGCAATAATATACGAATCCTTCTCTTTTAGATTTAATTTAAAAAAGTCTAAAAGAATTGTATCTTTTATTTTACACTCTTCCTATTGTTCTTTTATGCTCATATTTTCAAGCTTCTCGTCTAAAGATATTTCATAATTAAAATGGTTGTTAAACATTTTAGCCATTCATCCTATATAGCAGTTATCTAAAAAAGTACATATGAGATCAGAGTCAATTAATTTTGGATTATAAACTGATATACTATTTGGTGCGACTTACGGAATTGCCACTGTATCAACACAATTTAACAGCAAGGTTGTCATATATGCAGCAGTTGATGTTGAACATGTATTCGGAGTTCGTTTAGTATGAATATTATGATAATTATCAACGTTAAGCACTAAGGCATTGCTTTTTTTACTCTCTATATATGAAGCACCCTATACAGATGATTATTAATGATAGCAATCTTCTCTTTGTCAAGATATCTATGCGAAATCGTTATGCCAGCATGTGATAAAGTATCTATAGCTTCTGTAGAAACCTCCATCAAATCTATAAAAAGTAAAATATCTTTATTAAATGCTGTTAGTTTAGAATTTTTGTTACTACAAATAATATAATATTCTACTGCCAATTTTTTATTTAGCTTATCTATATACTTATCACTTCTGTTTTTGGAAAGAGATGCATTATAAATAGAATCAAAAAAACTACTTAGCCTGAAATTCTTAGCTACTATCTCTCATCGAAGCTGTTTAAAGCTATAAAATACCGGCTCTTGTTCTTTTTTTTCTCGGTTATATAGAAGCTTCATCAGGACATTAACACTATCTACTCACGTAAGATTGTTATTTTCGGCAAACCTATTTTTTAAATTTCAAAGCAGTATGGCCATACTTTGATTTCAGCATATCACATAATATTGATATGCTAATGAATGATCAAGTGCTTTTCATTCAGCCTTATTTTTTTTTTCTAAACAAGCCATTGCTTTAATCTCATTAAAGAAAAAACTCAACCAATTGTTCTTGCTTTCGGTGACAGATCTAAACTTGAAAAATAAAACAATAGGTGGATTGTCTCCCATAACTTCCTTTTCAAAAATAATATTAGTTAACAAGAAAATGCTTTCAGATATAGAAAGATTACTTTCTTCTCTTTGTCTTTTTAATCCTCTTTTCTACTCTACAGCATGTTCCTTAAAAGCACTCGACGCATTTACAACAATCGTGTTATAACAATTAGAACACATATACTTATCCTTGTGATCTTTATAATACAAAGCCAAGGTTCCATTAGTTTCTGCTTTATTCAACACATTCTCAGTTATTTTTCTCCAAGTTGTTATGAAAATATCCTTGCATATCTTCACAATACAGCAATTACTTGAATCTTGGGTTGATTTACTTTCCATTTCCTATAAAATTCACTTTTAATAAAAAACCGTCAATAATGTGATTATTTTTGATTAATTTTAATAAAATATGGGTTATATAGAGAGGTTTCTATTGTCTCCTTTTGTTTGTTGAATATTACTTTAATTTTTAAAAAAATCACAGGTACAAAAACTACTTTAAACTGTATAAAAAGTCAAAAAAAATTTTTTTATTAAATAGGCTAAGCCACAATATCGATTATCTAAATTTAGGTTTGTTCACCATGCTTTTTTTTAGATACTGCTATAATCCGATCTGTATCTCAAGCCACAATCTTTCTAATTAGGATTCTATTACGTACTTTTTGCCCTTGTAAGGTTCACAACAACCCCAATACCCATATTCCAACTTCCTTTTTCCTAAATTCCTAACTGGTCTCTCTCTTACTTTTAGCTAGCAATCCGGAAGAGTTGATTTGCCCAGGCTTTAGGTGCCTCATGGTCACCTTCTTCTTGGTATATACTTCTAGAGCACAAGTTCTTTTTCTCTAGTTAGTGGTCTGGCAGTTCAGCTAGTATATCCTCCCACTTAAGGATCTGGTTGTTCAGTTCTCCAGTCTTGGTCCTTGGTTCCAAATTTGGCCTTCTTGTAGTATCATTGAAGATTACTGCTACTCCATACTCAGGACTTGCCAAATGGGTTTTTAGTAATTTTAGTTTCCTGGATTTATTGCGCTAAGCTCCTATTCGAGATAGTGTAACCAAGATTATAGATATCTAGATCCAACTAATAATCTTAACATTAACTAATACAAATCTAGTTTTTTCAAAATTGTTGTCTGTGGAATTCAAACTCTAGACCTGCTATCTGGGGGTGCGACAACTCCACCACTTCACTAAGTCACCACATCCAAGTGGATCTTTTTTTTAAAAAAGTTACAAATAAAGATATTAATAAGTTGGAATTTAATATTTATGATTAAAAATATTTAACAAGTAATATTATATTATTTTTATTAAGTTTATTTATTAATTTTTATTTTTATTAACTTTATTATTAAATAGATATAGCAACTTAGTGAAGTGGTGAAGTTGTTGCATCCCCAGACAGCAGGTCTAAAGTTCGAATCTCACAGACAACATTTTTAGAAAATAAACCTGTGTCATAGTAACAATTGTGGTCGATCAGTTGGGTTCTAGAACCTGTAATTTTAATAATACCAAGTTTATATAGGAGCTTTGGTATATAAAAGGCCAAGAAATTGCAATGATTGAAACCTATTTGGAAAGCCCTGAGTTGAAAGTAGTGTGACCTTCGATAGTGCTACAAGAAGGCTAAATTTGAAACCAGAAACTGAGACTAGAAAACTAAATACCCAGATTCTTAAGTACAAGAATATACTAGCTAAACCATCAGATTGCCAACCAAAAAAAAAAGATTTATACTTTAGAAGTATATACCAAAAGGAGGGTGACTATAAGATACCTAAAGCCTGGGCAGACCAACTCTTTCAGGTTGCTAGCTGGAAGTAAAGAAATAACTAGTAAAAAATTTAGAAAAGAAAGAAGCCAAAATATGGGTACTAGAGTTGTGTGAATCTTGCAAGGGCAGAAGTAAATAATATGCAACTAATTAAGAAGATTGTGGTTTGAGATACAGATTGGGTTATAGTAGCATCCAAAAAGTAACTTGAGACACAAACCTGGTGATAGCAGCACAACAAGTACTAGTTAGAAAGAAGTTACTGAACAAGCAGATAAGTATATATATAGGACATGTGCTATTCTGTTAAATTTACTACAAGAATAAATATCTATATGGCTAAAGTCTTAGAGTCATTCCACAGCATTGCTAATCTTGAAGAGTATTAGAGTAGGGTGTGTTACAAAAATAGAGCCAGAGGATTTAAACAGATAACTTTCTAGTTGGGTTATAGGTATGATAGCTAGTATAGAACTTTAAATTAAAAATAGCTTAGTTGCAAACTACTTAATTAAGTACTCAAAAGGTGTATATGTAGCTAGTTGTATCCTTATAAATTTGATGTAACTATTTGAATAAAGCTATATACTAGAGGCCTAAGCAGTTACCTTAATATTTAAAAAAAAAAAAAAATTAACTTTATTATTAATTATTAATTATTTTTTTGAATTAGCATTATGTTTATATAGCTTATTATAATAGTGATCTACCTGCCTCCAAATAGCGAGGAAGAAAAAGCAAAGGTACTCAAAAGGTTAATGGAAATCTTCATTAAAAGAGGCAAGCAGGCGCATATAATAATAATAGGAGACTTCAATTGTGTGATTGATCCAGCATTAGATAAAAAATCATTTCAAAAATCAGAAAAGTTTAAAATGGCCAGAATACATAAGTAGTTAAAAAGAAGCGATTTTATAGACTCGTTTAGATTTATATATCTAAATGAAAATGAATATATATGGTTTAACAGCATTTGTGCTACAAGAATAGATCAGATCTGGATCTCAGATAATCTATTAGATGGGCTTGTAGAAGCAAAGATCGTGGATATGGAATATGTTACAAAAAGCGATCACAAGGCTGTTTGTATAACATTGTGGCTGGATTCACAAATAAGAAGGTCACCAGCAGCAGTTGAGAAAAATAGAAAGCACTTCAGAACAGTTTTCCTCTACGATGAAGCAAAGGTTGAAGACTGGGAAG